>DWHQ01000682.1:0-12881 GCA_018247955.1 Eurytides marcellus marcellus | reverse complement strand
CCTTTTGGCTTGATATATATATGACAATAAAATTTATGTAGTTAGCAGCATAAATTAGCTTCCAGCTTAATAAATCAGATTAAAATTATGTTATAGTCTTTCACGAAAGTGCAAATGTGGTGAAATTATCTATGTGCATGTAACCAGTTTCAGGTGGCCTGATAGAGGACGACGAGCCAACAGAGCCAGTGGTAGAGGACATAACAGTTACAACCTTACCAGTCAAAGCCAAAAGAGGGCGACCCCGAAAAAACGCCCCTGTCGTGAAAAACGAAAAGAAGGTTAAATTGGCCAAAGCCGAGGAGAAACCGAAGCCTTCGAAGTCCATCACAAAAGGTAGGTTTGTGAAGCTCTTTGTCCTGTTCTGTATAGATAATCTGTGATGGAGGACATTTAGACGGCTTGGTTAATGTGTACATAAATGTATTAATCTTTAAATGGCAAACAATATTTGGACAGTTATAGTATGGAGCTTTCCGGTAATAGAACTAGCTAAAGTGTAACATTGCATCAAAATGCAGCAGCGTTTCTTTAAAATTCTTCTAAAATGATGTCTTTAGGATATTGTTTTGTTAGTACTCTTGACCTGTGCAAATTTCATGTGGTCACACACAGCAAATATCCATGGGTCGGACAATTTTTTTTATCTCAAGTGGAAAGCTGCAATTTTGGCCAATTGCCTAGCAACTGCACCATCTGATTCATCAATTACTTTATATATTGCCTTATTAGATTAAGTAGATATTAGATTAGGGAAATAACTGCCATTTTTGATTTTAAGGTTATGCCTGTACTTTTACTGCTGCAATAGAATAGAATAGAATATTAAGGCTCTTTTTGAGTGTTATTGGTTACCCGGGGTGTTGGTACCACTTTTAGTTATCCCACCACCAAACAGTAATGTGTTGACAGTACTGCATTAAAAGGATGTTGTTAAATTAAACTAATTACTGTGCACAGAGTTAGACCATCTTACATCTCTAGGTAATGAGTACAGATTTACAATTTTGTGGAATTAAAAGATTATTACCGATAAAAAATACAAAGAACTATTTGCTTGTCTGATCACATTATTTCCTAAAGAAAAGCTTGGTATGACAATGATAAACATATACCAATATATGACAATATATGACATCATTCAAGGGTATGGTATAAAAAAAACTCCTTTTTTTTGAGAAGTTGAGAAACTTAGTGTTACAATTCAACAATAACAATATATATTAATACCACATTGTAATTTATAATGATACTACATAGAGAAGTACTCCAACACAGACCGTCTATAATATGCAATGGAATATATTTTGCCGGATTACAATTTTATCTCATGACTTTTAGTTTTTATCTAAGTTATAGAGATTTTTAATCTTCTTAGACTATGTATAGTCTGTATAATCTATAGGATTGAATGACTTTTCGGTTATTTGTTTATATTAATGATATTTTGAATATTTATTTTTTTACATTTCTTTAACTATGGCTACAAGAGAAGTGATATTGGCCATAAATAGTATGAAATAAGCCTATATAATTTGCCTTTACCATCAATGGATTTTTAATTATAAACCTATAAAAAAAAAAACGTTAAGCATATCTAGGAACACCTATTTTGTCAATATTATGCAATTAATTTGACACAGTCTTAGTCGTGAGATTGTTTTGATTATTTGACTTTTTTTAACAATTTGTGGCAATATAAGTAATTCTATAATTAATACAAATATGAAATATGCTTCTCTACAAATATTCTATGGTTTTTCTAACAGTACTTTTCTTACAAAAGTGCACTATTGGGGAAAACTGTCCCAATCTAGGATCGCTTGATTGGTTGTGTTTTCCTTTTGGAGAAATAGATATTTGAATACTACCACTGTTGTACATATATGTTAATATATGTATATTAATACCATGTATGTTTGCAATAATTTTCATTACAAAAATTGCCTCACGTAGACTGGCCACAAACAAAAATCATTTCTTTGCCAGATTGCAAAATTGAACATTAAAATTTGTAAATTATGAAGCATTTAAACGAAACAAAGTTTAAGATAGAAATTAAATCAACTTTGTTCAAAACAAACACTATACTGTTTGAGAATACAAAAAGGATGGGATTGTGTTAAAAATTTTTTTTCTGTGTATTTGCTTGTGCACATTGTAGTAAAATTATTAAAAGGAAAAAAAAACAATAGTACGCATATCTGACTGCAGATCTTATACCGGTTATTTTCTGGACAGTTCTAAATTTGTGAACCCATATATTTTTTGTTCATTAACACTGAAATGAAGTCTGATCAGCATAAAAATACGTTGACCACAACATTTATGTTCTAATAAATAATAAATATCAATATCTTGATCTATTACTTTAGGCTACTCTCAGTGACATGAGTGAACTTTTGTTTGGACATGACTTAAGAAATATTGAATTGGAGCTCTTATAAAATATTGTGAATGTGTTAAGGTGATTTATAAAAAGTACATAAAATTTTTACTTGCAAATTTTTTTGCTTTTTGGTAAATTTTCTCATTTTAGAATACAAAACATGTACCACAAAGATGCAAGCTAACGGCTTGTGATATCACTTTGAATATTCTTAACAAATAAACTTTTTAAATTCCTCCATTTTTAATTCCATTAATTGAACAGTCCTTATCATACATTTGTTTGTCTCTTAAAATGTTATTTCTAACTAGCAGTGTTTTGAGGAGACTTGTTGTACCCTCGATCTGCGGTCGTTTGTAACAAATATAACTTAATATTAGACGAAACGTAGAACAAAAAAGAAATCGTCGTGTTGACTACAATGCTTTTGGGCTTGCCTAGGCTGAAAATTGACAGCATAAGCTTATTCTATCTAACTCTTATTACTTCGTACAAATGATTAACAAAATCTTTACTTTTGATCCAGTGAGTGTTAACATTTTGTCACTGATTCCTCTTGTCATATGGTCTGAAGAAGGAATAACTTTTTAAGAGCTGTACATTCAAAAAGAAAAAGTTAGCTGTAAAAGACAAAAGTCTTCTGCCACCTCGGATGCTCAACTGATTGGCCTGAAAAGGTAGCAACAGGCTCAATATTTAATATATTTCCTACATTTTAATAAAGACGTCGCGGATATAATCAGTATATTGCAGATTTTCAAATTGCGCCATAACGTATATAACGTACACAAAGACTTGGGCTATTTGCAGGTGCATATTGCTCTTTTGATGACCCTCCCAATATCTCGGCACGGAATAACAATTATCGCGTCGCGTTTGGTGCCGTGAAATGCACGTGCACGAAGAGATTAGCGGGAATAACGTTAAACCGTTTCCGTTTTCCCGTTTTAGGTGCGAACCGCCCTCTATCGGCCGACGGGGCATTGAATAAGTCCTCTATGTCGGCAACGCGCCGCCACCGCCTGATGAAACACAATGCGGCGATCGTTCTAGAATACTCCACCGTGGTTCCGTTCAAATGGCACAGGCAGAACTTCCTCTGTTTCTACTGCCACCGCGCCTTCAAAGAACCGCAAACTCTGAAAGAGCACACCAAAGCAGAACACCCGGAACCAAGGGTGAAGGCGGCAGTCGGCTACCTGAGGCGTGATGAAAGAGTCAAAATCGACGTCTCTTCTACCACCTGCACCCTTTGCGAGGTCTCCTTAAACGGTCTCAGCTCTCTAATAGACCATTTAGATGCGTCACACGATAAGTCCTTCGCTGGAGTGGACTATGGGGTGGTTCCGTACATGCTAAGCCCGGATCGCTACTGCTGCGCCCTCTGCGATTCGGAGTTCGACTACTTCATAAAGCTGAATCAGCATATGAACACCCACTATGGGAATTACGTGTGCGAGTTGTGCGGGAAGGCTTTCCTGAGTCGCGAGCGGCTGAGATGTCACGCCGCCGGCCATGGACTCCGTCACAGGTGCGGTTGCTGCCCGGAGACGTTTACCTCCCTGGCCCAGAGGACTTTGCACGAGAGGAAGGCCCACGGCAGGCGGAGGGTGAAATGCCTCCATTGCGCAGAGACCTTTGCCAGTTACGGCGCACGCAAAATCCACCACAGCACCGCCCACGGTACCGATCTCCCCACTATCAATTGCCCAGCCTGCCCCAAAAGCTTCCCCATCGCAAGCAAGATGCGAGCTCATCTAAAAGAGGTGCATCTCCGCGAGAAGAATTTCGCCTGTCCGATGTGCGATCAGCGCTTCTTTTCAAAGAGCCACGTTCAGAAACACATGGTCAGGCACGTGGGGGAGAGGGTGCACCAGTGCGACGTTTGTCGGAAGTCCTACGCGAGGAAACAGACCCTGAGAGATCACATGCGGATCCATAATGACGATCGTAGATTCGCCTGCGATGTCTGCGGCCAGGCGTTTGTGCAGAACAACAGTCTTAGACTCCATATGAAGGTGCACCATCCCGACGCCGAAGGATCGAAAACATAAGAAGCGACCCACGATAGAAGAATCGTGTTGTGTTGTTAAAAAGGCCAAGATGAATGATTTGACGTATACGATACTACAAGATAGAACCTTGTAGCTTAAAGCAAGACCATTGTAACTTTTTTACATGTATGATGTACTTCTACAATTCTCGTGGACCCCATTTCCGTTCCGAATATTTATTACGGTATGTATAGTAGAGTGTATAAAGGGATGAGCCAAGAGAGCAAAGTTTACAAGAGGGTCTGAAATATCCCTAACTGAAGCTAAAAATTGGAGAACCTAAACAATTTCATTCTATTAAACTAAAACACTTGTTAATCAAGAAAACGGGATATAACTTTAAAGCTATCAAGTGCTAACAGATACAGCTATCACATGGCTTTAAAAAATCTAAGGAATTACATAAATCCCTATGAGAGACAAATAGATGATCTTCAAACACCAAGAAGGGACTTAGGGTCGCCGTCAAGGATCTTAGAGGACCAGGGATGGAATAAGTTATGTTGTTGTGATGGAAGTAGTAGAGACCTAACCCAGAGGCTGTAAGAGAGATGATAATTGCTTTAACAGCGCCAAGATACAACCGTAAAAACAAACCCATTAGAAACCTATCATATAAGATAGCAAATAAAGTACAAAAAAACTATTTATGATTCTAATGTTGGCTATAACCTTTAAAACATCATAGTCCTCATAATCCATGTACCGCTTAGATCGATTTTAAATTTCCTCTTTAATCATAAAAATTAAATTTAATCTCTAAGATTACCATAAGGAGGCAGATTAAACCAATAATCGGTTCTGCAATCCTAGTTTATAAACTCGTTTGCGTCTCTTGCCCGTGGCTTCGGCTGCGATTATTTTGACTTTATAGCGTCCAGGCGATATATGATATGTTCCTCCGTATAAGAATGATTAACCAACGAAGGCGCATTAACATTTATAATACTAATATGGATTTTTTACGTCTGTAAGTAAATGTAAGGAAATGTTCTTAAAATAGACTATTTTACCCTGATTTTTTGCCAGTTTAATTCGGTAACAACCTTAAGTTGCCAAGTCTCCAATTACGGGACCAAAAACTTGTGTCTATATATATTATTTGTCGACATTTCCAAGAAACAATGAAGTTTCGAAAGCAACGCCTATCCATAAAATATTGCGTTTCGAAAAAAAAAAAGACAGTGTCTTTAGTCTAGTGGGAGTAAAATCATCAGTTATCTGGACATTGGCTTTAAATGTACTCTGAACTGACGACTGTCGTGTCACTCGGTTCACCAAGAGACCGATGCGAGAGCGTGACGGTTGGGTGCATTTATAGCGGTGAACTATTCCGTTTTCAGATGTCGTTGAAGGGAAACTCAAAGGCGAATCGTTGTCTATGCGCCGCCGAAGGAACCTGCTGCTGATTTTCAACAATAGCTCCGTGATACCGTTCAAATGGCGCGGCAGGTACCTTTGCTTCTACTGCAGCAAGGATTTAGCTGAATATGCGGAACTGAGGCGGCACACCAGCGCCCACGGCGACTGCACCATCGGGGACCACTCGTTGAAAGTCCTCAAGGGCGGGCAGAACATGGAGATCAAGGTGGACGTGTCGGACTTGAGTTGCCGGGTGTGCGGACAGCCTCAGGCTACCTTAGAGGCCCTGTTGAACCATTTGGACGACGCTCATCAGTTACAGTACGACAGGACTGTTGAGATGGCTATTGAAGAGTACAGGCTGGTTGATCTCAAGTGTTTGTCTTGCGAAGCTACCTTCACCTACTTTGGCTATCTAGTGTCTCACGTCAACAGCACACATCCAAAGAACTGCTTAATTTGCGACAGCTGCGACCAGCGATTCAATAAGAAGCGGGACCTCTTCTCCCATATCAAGAACTACCACCGAGAAGGTGGCTACACTTGCGATTTGTGCCCGATGAGTTTCTCCTCTCTGAATGTCTTGAGGAAGCATAGGAGTAATCGTCATATCACCCGCTGTGAAATCTGTCAGCTGAGGCTGCCCACCGCCGCCCTCAAGCAAAAGCACATGGACATAGAACATCCCGATGACGGATCTCTGCAGTGTGACAACTGCACAAAGGTGTTCCACACCAGACAGGGCTTGAAGATGCACTCAAGAAAATGCAAAGGCCTGTGCGATCTGCCGACAGTCAAGGTAGAACCAGACGCAATGGACTTAGACGACAGTTTCGTCGATAATACACCCAGGCCAAGCGTGAAGCGAATTCGAGAGAACATCGTCACCGTGATCAACATGTCGACCGCCATCCCGTTCAATTTCTACAAGAACAAGTTCAATTGCTTTTATTGCTCGATGGATTTCGACGATTCGAACTCAATGCGCGCCCACGCTGTCGCCGAGCACCCAACCTGCGACGTGAAGCAGAAGTGTATAAGAAAGTGTCGCGAGTCGGTCGCTTGCGTGAAGATCGATATATCTGAGCTCGTGTGCAAACTATGCTCTTGTCGTTTAGACGGCTTCGACGATCTAATAGATCATCTGACTTCCGTCCACGGGGCCGATTACGATAAGTCCATCACGGGCTGCTTACAGCCTTACCGCCTCAACGGCGAACGGGTTCCGTGTCCCCTTTGCCCCGACGAAGGGTTCCGCTTCTTCGGGACCCTCCTGAAGCACATGAATTCCGCTCACGCCGGCAACAGGCTGATATGTGCGCACTGCGGTCGTGCCTTCGGCCGCGAGCAGAACTTGCGGGTCCACGTGTGGCGACATCACGGCGCGGGCCGGTTCAGGTGCGCCTCGTGCGCCTTGGACTGCGGAACCCCGTCGGCTTTGTACGCGCACATGGCGAAAGTGCACGGTGCGCGCGCGGCCAAGTGCCCGAAATGTCCGGAGACGTTCGCCACCCAGCACTCGCGCCAGAGGCACTTGATAGACGTGCACGGCTTGGGCCACCGGTGCGCGCACTGCGGAAAACTGTTCACGCGCGCGTCTTTCGCCCGCGACCACGCGCTGCGCACTCACCTCAAGGTCAGGGACGCGGTCTGCGCGGTGTGCGGCGCTCGTTTCTTCAACGGCGCCTTGCTGCGACGTCATATGCGGAGGCACGGCGGCGCAGAGGGAGGGGGGCAGGGTGAAGGGGCCTTGGGGGACGGGGGAGGCGGTTTCGGGTGCGCTGTGTGCGGGCAACGATTCCGGTGGCGACGCGAACTTAGAGCGCATGCGGCGATTCACCGTTCTGAACATGAAGGGGCGGCGATATGAGTTTCTATCGTTTTGAAGTGTGAGGGCTGGAATTCAAGGATGATATGACCGCGTACACTGTGTACGTAAATGACAATGTTCTGCTAGGCACACTCCAATATGGCTACCTGTAGTGTTCCTTCTGACACTAGATTATTTATTCTTGATAGTTCATTTATATTATTGTATATTTCTATTTATTCATGAAAAGTTGTCATTATAGAAAAGGGTCCGTAATTTAGTCTAACGGGCTAATTTAGATTATTACACCGAAGTCAATTAGTCGTTAATACTTTGCGATTGATTAGTTTTTGTCTGATTCAGGAAATACTATTGAAAACTAGTATTCGTATGTAGCATCATAACATGGTCGGTCGTTTGCAATAATTTCCATTATCATTTGTGTTAGGGAGACTTTATGTAAAAGTACCCTCAATTCTCTAGCAAGGGTGCATTTTACATAACGGAGGCTTTTCGTTTGCAGACGACGCGGTGTCGCGGACGAATCCGCCAAGCGCGAATTATTGGAGGCGCCGCAACCTTCAGATCCTATTCAACAATACGACCTTGGTACCGTTTAAGTGGCGGGGAAAGTACATGTGTTTTTTTTGCGGTGACAAGATGTCTGACCATATAGAGCTTAGAGAGCATACTAAGACCCATATGCCTTTCAAGGAGGCAGATCGAGCGATCAGACTCGTCAAATCGCACGACTGCGAGGTTAAGATCGACGTGTCGGTCATAACCTGCGCATTATGTGAACGATCGTTCGACACTATAGATGAATTGATTGAACACTTATCATTCGCGCACCAGCTGTCGTACGATAAGGACGTGCGTTTGGATATATCACTGTATAGGCTCGTCGACCTTAAGTGTCTGCTCTGCGAACAGCGGTTCGCTTTTTTCAAGGGATTGGTCAATCACGTGAATAAAGCGCATCCGGTGAGTCGTTTCGTATGCGAGAAGTGCGACCGTGAGTTTAATAAGAAACGGGATTTGAACGCGCATGTTAGGGCACGTCATAAGAAATGTTATTCGTGTACGCGATGCTCGGCAACCTTTTCCTCCAATTCGGAGTTGCTAAGTCACAAAACGACCCACTCGTCGGTCTGTAACGTCTGTTTTAAGTACTTCCAATCGCCGAACGAGAGGCTCAAGCATATGAAGCTCGATCACGTTTCCGATGCGCGGCAATGCGGTTTCTGTCTTAAGTTTATGACGACGAAGCAGGGCTTTCTGCGTCACGCGTCTAACTGCACTGGCAACGAAAAGGGCCTGAAAATGTCGGATGATCCAGTCCTGATAGTTAGGAAAAAGGAACCTTCCGTCAAATTGTTAAGGAATAGTTTAGCTTGTATCTTGAACATGTCAACGGCGATACCCTTCAAGTACTATATGAGCAAATTTAGATGTTTCTATTGCCCAAGCGACTTTGTCGACTGTGACGATTTGAAACAGCACACCGTATCTGTGCATCCCGGTTGTGATATCAAATTAAAGTCCATGACGTTGCGAAACAGAGACGAGGGTCGTATAAAAATCGATACGACTTCTCTATCCTGCAAGCTTTGTCACGAGTCTTTGAACGATTTGAGCCATCTCATTGAGCATTTGAACTTGGAGCATAAGGCAAAAATAGACAGCGCAACACACGCCTACTTGCAGTCTTACAAACTCTCGAAGGATAGCTTTCCTTGCCCGGTTTGCGGCGAGGCGTATAGGTACTTTGCGATGCTTTTGAAACACGTTAGCAGATCGCACTCGGAGAATGGGAGAGTGTGCCCGTACTGCGGTGAATGTTTCCGAACGCAGCCCAACCTCAGGGCGCATGTGTCGCGTCGGCATAAGGCCGCTGCATTCGCTTGCGAGCGCTGCAACCGCTCGTTTACCTCTACCGAGCAACTGAAAGCGCATTTGGGTAAAGCGCACGGAACGAAAGTAGTCCCGTGTACAAAATGCGAGGAGAGTTTCGTCTCCCGCTATGGCATGCTGAGGCATTTAATCCAGGCCCATGGCTCGGGCCACGCTTGTCCCCACTGCGGCAAACTGTTCATTAGGAACTCCTTCATGGTCGATCACGTGAAACGCTCTCATAACAAAGAGCGCAACGTAGAATGCCCACTCTGTCATGATAGATTCTTCGACTCGCAGCGCCTAAAAATGCACATGGTGAAACATTATGGTGAGAGGAATTACCACTGCGACGTATGTGGAAAGAGGTTCCTGTGGAAGAAGAACCTTAGGGGCCACATGATCTCGCACAATAGAACCGCCAACGGGCAAACGAGAATGTATACTGCAAACGCAGTGTAGCGAAGACGTTATTACGATAATAAGGTGCAATTATAGAAAAGAGTCGTTTCTTTTCAGATGTATCACCCCAAGGCCCCCACGCGAACTGTACCTCCGAGAGGAGGCGGAGAAACTTGCAGATTCTGTTCAACAATACGTCCATCTTGCCATTCAAATGGCGTGGCAGCTGCCTCTGTTTCTATTGCGGGAAGAGTTGCGCGGATTACTCGGACTTTAGGAAGC
The DNA here is from genome assembly GCA_018247955.1 of Eurytides marcellus marcellus. Lineage (NCBI taxonomy): Eukaryota > Metazoa > Arthropoda > Insecta > Lepidoptera > Papilionidae > Eurytides > Eurytides marcellus. The sequence goes on along the minus strand of DWHQ01000682.1, from coordinate 2,689 downwards.
ATACGCGCTCTCACGGGCCGTGCAACACGAAGGACTACTCGCTCAAACTCATCAAAGGCAACCACGTGGAAATTAAAATCGATGTATCCGACATCATGTGTGAGATATGCAACGAGCCTTTTGCATCTTTGGACGAGATAATCGAGCATCTGACAAGCAAACACGATATGATTTTCGATAGACAAATAGAAACTCCGCTGCAGGAGTACCGGCTTGCGGACTTCCGCTGTCTCTTCTGCGAGGAGCAGTTCACATATTTTGGCTATTTGGTCAACCATGTTAACCACGCACATCCGCGGAACAACTTTGTGTGCAACGAGTGCGAGACAAGCTACAACAAGAAGAGAGATCTTGCCCTTCACTTACGCCTTAACCATCGCCCCGAAGGATATTCGTGTTCGGAGTGTCCCAGTACTTTCTCGTCTCACGCGCTCCTCAGAACTCATAGGAACGACTTCCACTTCAGGACGTGCAAGCGCTGCGGCGTCAAATTCGCTAGTCACAGCCTTCTGTTAAAACATCTTCGGTCCGAACATCCGGACGATGGAACGACGAAGTGTCCTCACTGCTCTAAGCAACTCCACTCACCCCAAGGTCTGAAGCAACACATCAACAAGTGCAAGATAAACACGCTCCATACCGATAGGAAGAACACCATCTTCCCAACCGACGGTCTCCTCCAGCCGAGGAAGAAGCAAAACATTGCCCAGATACGACAGAACATACAGTGCGTGTTGAACATGTCGTCCGCTCTTCCGTTCAAGTTCTTAGCTAAGTATTGCTGCTTCTACTGCTCGAGGAAGTTTGTCGAGTTCGAAGAACTGAAAGAGCACACGGTGTCCGAGCATCCCGTCTGCGATTTAAACTCGAAGAGCATGAAGAAGTGCAAAGGGGAGAGGATAACGGTCAAGATCGACGTTGCGGACTTGACCTGCAAGGTTTGCCACCAGCCGATGGTCAATTTGGACGCGCTGATCGATCACCTGATCACGTCGCACAAGGCAAACTACGACAAGACAGTGACGGGCTGTCTCGAGCCGTTCAAAGTGATAAAAGACAACATGCCCTGCCCCGTGTGCCCCGATCGCACATTCAGGTACTTCGGTATACTACTCAGGCACATGAACTCGGAGCACAGCAACAACAATCGCATCTGCGACTTCTGCGGGCGCACCTTCAAGAGCGTCACCAATCTAAACGTGCACTTGAGCTACGCGCACACCGGCGCCTGCGAGTGCGAGGTGTGCGGCGCCAAGTACAAGAACCAGTGGTGCCTCAGTCGGCACAGAGCGCGGAAGCACGACGCGAAGGAGTACCGATGCCCCAAATGCCCAGAGCTGTTCCCCTCCCAGTACCACAAGCAGAAGCACCTGATAAAGGTCCACGATATAGGCCACAAGTGCGCCCATTGCGGGAAGATGTTCACGCGGAACTCCTTCATGAAAGACCACGTAAGAAGGACGCATTTGAAGGAGAAGAACGTGGTGTGTTCAGTGTGCAACGAAAGATTCTTCGACAATTATCTTCTGAGATTGCATATGGTACGGCATAAGGGCGAAAGGAAGTATGCGTGCGACGTTTGCGGGAAGGCCTTCCTGAGGAGGAGCAATCTTAACTCGCACAAGGAGATGCACAAGAAATACGGTCACACCCAATAGCAGAATTAACATTGCGTCCCTGAAGCCTTGACTAGAGAATGTTTTTAAATACAGTAGGCAACGGGAAGGGCTAAACGTGCGTCTGACAAGTGACAAGTATGCCGTATAAAAACACAGTGCCAAACTGCATTTTAAAATGCATTATTTCAGAACTTTGCCCGTGGCTCTACTACGCTTATAACGGAGCTATATGAACGTTCCACTATTTTAGCGAAGCATTTACATTAATACTGCCCATTCAGAGAAATTATTGAGTGTAGAGATACTTGCATCTTGTTTATTTTAGGACGCGCGTCACAGAAGCTCATAAAGTTTACTTATTTAGTTAATTCACAGCACAAAGCGGTTTTTGTTTCTTCAATCTCGTGTACACTTTATTCTGACATTATAGAAGGACCATTTTTAAGCATTGTTCTTTGATGGCTGTCGGCTGACTTTGGTCGTATTTGTTACCGACGAAAAAACATTTTTTTTTAAATTCTCATCTTCTCATCATTCTCATTAATTTCATCCTCTACAGATTTAAATATTGCACCAATACATCCGCGTCCACATGAGATGCGAATAGCATTGATTTATGCCGTTGCGGATGTCCAAATTGATGCGGAATATCCGCTTTTACTCTCTCCTAATGCAATAAGTATTTGAATAGATTTTTAATTAAATTCGTAAGATTATAGTACAGAATGAGCGTGTATTTTTTTACTGTTTGTATTGCTATGGTTCATCTAATTTAGGAATGCCATTTTGTCGTTTAGAATTGTGAGAAAAACTTATAATTAGTAAAACATTTGTTATACAAAATGTCAAAAAAAAAATAATGCTGTGTACTGTGCTTTTTTTGTTTGACTATTATTGTTTATTTTTATGGAAGATTTTAGAGCGATTGAAAAACCTCATGATTTATATTTTTAAATTGTCTCGGAATCTATGAGTAGATTTTTGTGTATTATTGCTTTAGACTAATGTTACTATCGTAAATTAAAAATAATTTACTTATTCCATCAATAATATACGAAATTTTTTTATAT
>DWHQ01000681.1:0-12882 GCA_018247955.1 Eurytides marcellus marcellus | reverse complement strand
CCCTCATATATCATCCTCCTTCCCTCTACCTCCTCCTTCCTCTTTCAAAAATTTTCCCTTTTAATACTGGCAACACGTTTGCAAGTGACGCAAAGTTGGGCGGCGGTGATCGCTTACCATCAGGTGAGCCGTTTGCTCGTTTGTCTACTCCATAAAATGCATAAAATATATTTATATTTTTTTTTGTTTCCTTAAGGAATAATGAGCTCATTGTAAAATATAAAAAAAAATCTGTGAGATTTTAAACTTGATAACAATTCACCTACTAAGACACTTGGACTCTGCAGACAGACAGATTTATAATATACACTGGTATAATAAAATGTGTAATCACTTTCAATGTACTTTCTTGTATTGTATGTAATTCTAATATTATACATCACTACACATTAAACAAACGGATTTTATCGTGTTTTAATTTTCTTCATGGGACAGACCAAATAGACGGGGGATAGAATATATTAAGAGGAGAAATAAGTACAAAAATTTTATACATCCTTTCGTAGCAGAGCTCTATTGCAGGGATCACCTGGGGAAATACCATACCATTGCCAGTTATTGTACCGTGTCGTATTGCAATGTGCAAATATTACTTCGTTCAGATTTGAAGGACAAACAATTTACAGAAAAACTATCCAGTATAGTTTTTCTACTACTAAAAATATTGTCCTCCAAATCTGATAAAGATATAATATCTTATATCACGGCGTGACGGGCGGTTCTTATTTGTACCTGCCTGTTAAACAACACTTTATGAAAAAGGATAACGCAATACACTGATACGCTTGTAAAAAATGAAATGAAATTACTATAAGATGGTTACATTTGCTTTGTTTGAAACTTGTTGCCTATACACAAACATACAGATAAACACGTCAAACATACATAAGCATTTTTGTGTCGGGGGTTAAAATATGGTAAACGTCTTTGCACAGTCGCCGCGTGGGGAACAAACGGAATGATCTGCTTTCTCCATTAGACGTATAAACTTATTTATTTTTCCTGAACACAGTCTGAATGCCCCAACGTCAAGTCATTCCAACTTACTTCCGGACTACCGCATTACTGTGAACCAGCTATTACGTTTTATATAAAAATGTTTGTCCAGAGTGAGGCGAGGCAAAGATAAAATGTTTGATATTCCAGCAAACATCGGGTGCACAATTATTAGTGAAACGCTGTGTTTATTTTAACGTTTCTATTTGCTTCACATAGTGCCATTACGCAGTACTTTAAGAATGCACTATTAATATTCATCGACCATTACCTGCAGTAGGTGTCTTCGCGCTCGAAATATTTTTTTTTTAATTTCTCAGCCATATTTCAGTTAAACTCTTTTAGAAGGGTCTCATATGTATTAATCATATTCATTAAAAATACACGGGAGTTCCTGCTAGCGTTGGCTGTGAATAAAATTTGCTGCGGAATTTTTTCCCCCTCGAATCTTAGAGCGCGTTTACGTATTTTTTATTCCGGGTCAAAGACTAACTCATACAAACGCAATTTCATTATACCTTTGTGCCCTTAAGGCGGTGTGATTTACTCAGCAAATACAGGTTTTCATTTTTACGATTTGGCTTAGGATTGAAAAATAAAAACGAGTCAACTTGTTGAAAAACATCTGTATGGTATATATATATATTCAATGGACAAATGTAAGTGTTCACTTATGTTTTAATTAAACAATAATATAGTAAACGAAAAATAAGAATAAATAGAATTGTTCTTTGTTTATTATATTATTATGTAGACATGTAGTTCATAACTAAACATAACCATATGAAAAATAAAATACACATTCGTAGTGTACGACTTAGTGTAATGCTCGGTTTTTTATCCTCTAATGAAAAAAGGAAAAATTTAAAAAGAATCATAATCCTTGTTGCTTTCGGGCTTTTATGAAAACAACCACATGTAAATCTTTATTTATCGAGACTCTTTCCTAGAGATGTTAATTCAACATGTGAAAAACAATCTTAATTACGTAGCGTCCAAGATACGCAGGGAATTTAAAAGAGCTCTCTTTCTAGATCTCCCCACGCTAATTCAGAGAAAACAATGCGGGGAGCAGCCAAAGGGGAATTAACGATAGTGCTAACAATCTTATCACGATAAAATTATACGGAAAGCAAGACAATCGCAATCCGAGCCCCGGATGGGATGGTTCGCTGAAACGCTCCGTAGTAATTCCCAATGGAAGCGAGGCAAATGCGGTACTGAGGGGTGCCTCGCCGATTGGTTCGGATAAACTGTAGCTAAAGTAACCGGCTGAGGAATAAACATTGATTACCAACCCTCGAATCGTATGGACTTATCGGGGTAATGCAAATGGGCAACGATCGTACAAAACTAATAAAAATGTATGTTTGGATTGGTGACATGTTCAAATATTGGGTTTTGTAGATATGTGACTTATTTTAAACGCCATCTGCGCTAGAGAGCAATTCATATATATAATTATATAAACCGATATGTAAAATGATGTAACGAATAGAACCTTTTTTAAATAAGTTAATTTTACATAAAGTAATTTTCATAATAAGGCATTTTGAACGTGTTATGTCGTTGAAGCGATGGAGTTTTAAAATAAATAGAATAGCACTTTGATACAGCTTTCATACCTATTTGAACCGGAATAATCTGAAATGAAAACAAATGGTATAGCGGCGCTCAACTGTGGCAAAATGCAAGCTTGCGTTAGCATTAATATTATTAAGCCAGTGCCGGAGCTAAGCATTTAATTATGCAATTACTTTATTGTACTATTGTGCTTATAAAATGCTAATATTAAGCGAGTTGAGATTTTTAAGACACTTTCCACTTTTATAGCGTCAACCGTAGCAGATTGAATTTTTGCTAACGTTGGAAACTTTTTCAGGTAAAAAGGTATTTCGAGTAAACTCTGGTTTAAAAGTTCAAGTTTCACTTTATATACTGCGAGTCCTGGAACTTAAGACAGTATTATATTCTCCTATCATGTTGTAATGATACGGAAACAAAATTGAAAAGAATATAATAAAAAAAAAGCCTTTTGTTTTATCTCGAAAATATAAAAATTAAGCTTAAAAATGTTTCATTTGAATCTATCATTAGACCCTTCAGTTAAATTAAATGGTACCTATGTAAAGACTGCCAAAGAGCTTAATCGGATACCAGCAAGGTTTTTAAAATAGTAATAATTTATAATTAATCTATAAATACAGGCTTACGTAAGAGATAAATAACAATGTACAAGCATGTATATCATGAATAATATCATATCGGCAAAGGCGCTTTGTTATTACATACATTTATGCAATCGCAGAGGCAACCGAGAGCAAATGCTATTAGACGGAAGTCGTTTCAGATAGCTTAGTGTCTTATTAGCCTTTGCTAGAGCCGCATGTAATCTAAATCTCTCTTAACCGCTTATAAAACATTGTATATTTAATGATTTCTCGTAATTAAATATTTTAAATAAAACTGCTTTCAAGTATTTTTTTAACCTTCATTTTAATATGAATTCGATATTTCCAACACAAAACGACATTCATTGTTAAGGGAGGAAGAGAGACGATGGTCTGATTTACACGGATAGCTAACGGTTAACTTCAAGTCAAATGTCAGTAGACTGTGATTGTCAGCAATTGTGAAGATATATATTTTTCATTCATTAAATTGAATTGACAATCTAATAGATATATATAATATATATCATCAGTATTGCAATATAAAGTCTGTTATCTAATTTTAACTGACCGAAATGGAATCCATGGTTACATTGTGATTAGAAATTCAATTATATTGAACAATAACTTTGATGAAGATTAATATCCTTATTAAAACACTCGGACCGTACATCCGAAAGAGCTACGATGATCGCAATACGAGCTGAAACTAAAGCGCTAAAACTCGATCGAGCGAAGAAGCAATCGCTATAAATGGAAGAACAGGCAGAATAAACAGTCACAAGGTTTATTTAAATTCACGCTTAGTTTATAGACTATCTGAGGCGTCGGCGGGAAGTATGCAGACGCCCTCGATGGAATATTCGTGTTTGCAGAAGCGGAATCTACGCGAGCTATCGTTGTGTTGTGTTGTGTCGTCTAGTCGGTCGTATCGATTTGCGTACTTCAATAAATAGTTGGAAAGGTGCCGTTCACGCTACTGGCAGGTGAAGGGAGCCGTTTCGCTGAACACGTTGTTACGTTAAATCGCTTTTCGGCTTTGTTCGTGTTTTCCAATCTATGTTACGAGAATCGCGTCTTTATGCGGTAGCAAATAGAGAGAATAACAATAGAATTCTGATATCCAATACGTTTTGTCTATTCACATTGGAGTTCAAACATTGCTCAGATGAAACTGAAACATACAACGTATGTGAATGAGTATGACGTAACAGAAGTTAGCCAGGCTGCATATCTATATTCTATATACGTACGTTTTATATAGTTCAATTGATTATTATATCTTTCAATTAAATGCATTTGTGGGACTATGTATATTATATGAAAACCTTATAAATGGTAAAACTTATTTGTAAGGTCTCTTTGGAGTGTGTTTTAGTTTGACTGCTGGCAACGATACCAGTGTAATTACTGTGAATAGAAATATAACATCTTAAATCTCTGGGTAAAGAACACAGTGCAGAGACGAGAAGGTTTCTTGTGTCACTGTGTTGTTATAGACAGGCAATGACATATTGCCATCAAGCACACGACTCTTCCCGTAATCTCCTAAAAAAAAGTAAATACCTTTAAGAGTAAAAGCGAATTGTCGAAGATATCGTAAGTAAGCAATTTATCAAAAACACCACGCTATTGTATTATGCGGTCCACGTGCTGTAAACGTCAAGCACATATCAAAAGTTCTAGTTCTTTCGCTAAGTGCGACTACCTTCACTCGATGCATACTTTCGCATAAGAGCTCCGAAGGGGTTCATAGCGCGCGTATTTGTTTTACGCCTTAATAAATTAAAGACCTCATTATTTTAAGCGGGGCACGTACTCCATTATCGTTGAAAGGATCTTTTGTTCGCATGGAAAACACTCAGGGCGAGTCAATCGGTGAGCTGGCCACGGCCAAGCTTTGAACTTCGCAAATTAATGACTTCCAAGTACCCCGCGTATAGTTTTATGTTACATCCGAATCCGGTTGATTTCCGTACTTATTGTGACTTAGTACATTTACGTGATTAATGTGAAATATCTTCTACTGCAAACTGTTCTATTCAATTATCGTTTGTGTACTATAAGTTTCAAAGGTTTTAATTTTTTATTAATTTGATAAAATTATTTTAAGAAATTTCCAAATCTATACATTCAAAATTCGTCTATCCACTAAATCTAGCAGTAAGATATAAGCATTTTATAATAGTTGTGCTAAATGAGATAAGCTATGTTCTTACTTTGCATAATAATAATTTGTATATTTAGTATAGTAACATTACAAGTTTTCAAGACCTGGAGAACGACTAACGAATCGGTTTTATGTATAATATAAATAACGAAAAGATAATAAAAGCGTAAGAGTATTCAATTGAATTCATAAATCATTCCGGTATCGTGTGAAAGTCGTTGCGACTTAGCGACCCTCTTAAAAACTTCGGCCGATAATCACGCACTACAATTGAATTTCAGTTACGATTGCGTAAGTTCCCACCGGGCGAGATTTCTCCCCTAAAGCAAGCACAGGTAAACACAGATAGAAGGCAAGACGGCCAAGGGGTCGAACGGACAAAGAAAAGGGGGCTATTGTGAGCGATTTTTACGACGCACTCCACACGTGCGCCCGCGCTCCCACGGTGTGACTTGGAGGGATTTCGGGAACCATATATAAGGGTGAACGGCATGACCGAACATCATTCTCGCAATAACGGTGCCTCGGCGAACATCACCGGGGGACTCCCGGGTCCCCCGTTGAGCGGATCAAACTTAAATTACAACTCACGTACAAAGTTAACTGTACTCGTTAATAGTTGTCAATTAAAAGTTCCGAGTGAAGTTAATTAAGCAACGGGAAAGCGGGAACGGGAAAAACATTTTCAAAAGACACACCACTGCGCCCGGAATGCTCGGATCCATCCACTTTGAATATTTATAGGTGAGTTGAGTTTCCGAGTGTTTTGAACACTCCGACTTTTGTTTTACCTTAATGGGCCTTTCGAAGTTGTTTGTTTATTTAATTGATTACATTATTTTCATTATTTTGTTGCAGTTCACCGCTAATAACGCATCAACATCACTGTTTTGAAGTGTTTTGGAGTGGTCGAAAAAATATTTCCTGCTGCGATTCGCAGTAAGGGACGAGAATCACAAATCAAATACCAATTACAAGGTATCAAGCATGGGAAGAATAAAATACGGAAGGTATTTAAAACATCGCTTTCTTTTAGATCCCCAAAGATAGTGTAGATATCATAGGTTAGGTTTAGTTAAGACTTGTGTTCATTTGTACTAGGAATAGGAAGGCATTTTAGTGACCCCAGTGTGTTCAAATTTTTTAATTTATTATTTCTCTAATTTGTCTTTAGTAGCTTAGGTTTATTAAGATAAAGAACAATGCACTGTCAGATGTTATCCAATATTTGCTACATTGCAACGTAATTCAGTTTTTGGATCACAAGTGCCTTAATGTACGGCGTTGTTTGTTAAAAGTTTTTGAGTTACCTTTCACGTTCTTGTTTTACCCTCTTACGCTTGTTTGGAGTTGGGTGTAATTTTGTTATAGTTACTTGCATCCAATTCTTTCTCTTTAATCAAATAACGTTAAATAAGCTTCAAGCTTCGTAATGCTTTAGTATTGTACAACGAACATCATTCGTTGGTATGAATTGTTACCATATGTCTTTTTTATCAAATGAAATTAATGCCCTTAAAATACATGTTAAGTTATCATCTTGAATGAATTCCTGTCTTAATTGACTATTGTTACGTTATTTTGGTTATTATTACGTTTGGTTTATTGTTTTCATAATTGTTTTGCATCGTTAGACTGAAGTTTGTTTAAAAAAAAAAAAGAAAACGAAGCCTATAAAGGTATATTAGTACAAAATGTTCGCATTTGAACCGAAGAAATTTTCCGTATAATGTAATGTTTATTCATACCAGAATATACTTTTCTGTATGAAGTAAGCTTGAGTTAACAAAGTACTTTCAGTTAAAATTTAATCACAGAATAATTATTTCGTCTGGTTTTGTTTGAATGTTGACAACTTGTAACCAGCTGGTCTGGTTATGTTTTATGTTTGATTTATGTTACGTTTGATACTACTTTTGTTGAAGTTGATTTCACTGTTTTCGTTTCCGGTTGTTGAATTTAAGTTTTGTTAATTACATCAACTAAAATAAGTGTTGCCATTTTGGTTCAAGTTTTCAATTCATAAGTTAAAGTTCTTGTTTAAAATTGTTGAGTTTTGTTTGTTTTATTTTTAAGTGGTAAATGGCCCCCACATTGTTAAAGTTAATAGTTCTTACGTTACTTTTATGTTTCATAATCGTTGTTTTGGAGAGTTAATTTTGATTGGATCTCGTTCAAAAATTTACGATTTTCATATTTAAATTTCGATTTAAATAACTATTTCCTCTTTTGTTAAACGTTGACGTTTTGTTTTGTTACTTCACTAATTCGTTAGCCTAAAGCCCTTGTTAATGTTAACTTATTCGATAGTGAAAGTTAAGTTTTTGTTAACTACTTTTGTTTTCGGCAAATTAAATAACCACTCCGGCGCAATTAGTGTTAGGGAATGCTTCGTTACGAAACGAAAGTTCCAAACTACTGCATAAACATTTGCCAACATCTCTTACCGATCACATCGTGCCTTAATATCACGAAGTGCCTGCATTGTTAGTTTTATGCTTCTGTTTGTTTCGCCTTCTTTTAGGGTTCTGTTGAATCCTAATGGGATGCTTTTTGTTAATATGATTACCGTGTGGTAACCTGTATTATCAATTTGTAGTAATATGCGATTAAAAATTCATCTTTTTGCTTTAAAGTAAAATCACCGAAGATAATTGCATCCAACTTCTTTCATTGACTATTTCATGTAGATTCACTAACTTAATCAATTTAATAAAATCTGTCAAGTTGAAAGCATAAAGCAATAGTGAATATAAGTTATTACACGGTCATTCTAAAGTGTTTTTGTTTTGTTATTAGTGTTATTATTTTTTCCTCCAAATTTCATGTAAACATGTTATTGAATAATTCGACTGGTGTTTAATTTCATGCCGTTTTATCAGTTTAATCTTTTCAATTTTGTTACTAAAATATACTATCGGATTTATCTATAGTTACTTAAATGTCACCCAAGGGGATAAAGTAATAACAAACCATTGTTAATTGTTATTTTATGTTGTACTTACATTGTTTTGTTTTCTTTCTATTTGTTAATGTTAAATAGTTTTAAGTGTTGATTTGTCGTTAAGTTTCAATGTGATACTAGTTATCGTTATATTTGAATATGGCTGTGTTTGTTAGTTTTATGTTAAGTTTCAGTTTTAACTGTTGAATTTGTTATTTGTTCTGCCGACATTAAGGCCGCGAATTAAAATTTGAATGGAAACCAGCACTGTAGTCAACGCAAACGACACGTACATTAATTAAAGATAGTGTTAAGTTGTATTTGCTAAGTTAAAACGAAGGCTTCGTGTAAAATTGACAAATAAGTTTTTTAGGGATGTAAGTGAGAATTACGTGTGTGCGATTGTGTGAAATAAAGCTCAATGAAAAGCTAAAACAGTTGTTTGAATTTCAATCTACATTTTGCCCGGTCGCGGGAGTGGAGGCTTTAATGCGGTTTGGATTGAATAAAAAGTTAATCTGGCCGGAAACGTTTGGAGGCTGTCCAACCGCTCTGTTACCCGTTGGGGGAAATACTGGTCTGTTGCTGTGTGTTCATATGCGCTGTTACGAAACATTGCGGCCCGGATGCGGAGATAGTGTAATGAAGATAGTTTTAGGAACGGAAAACACGAACTTCCCTGCATCCAATCTCCCCGCTTACGCTCTTCTTAATTGCTTAACTTTAACTAATGCCTCCTCCCATGTCGCGGAATTCGTTTAACTTGAAGCATACTTCATTCGGTGCGATGTAAGCGTTGGATTTACTTTTGAACTTTATATCGGAACGGTAATTATGTCATTTCCGTGTCGATTAATATCTCGATCAATTTCAAACCCCAGCTTCTTTAATATGCTATTCAATTTACATTTATACGATGTAAATATATGAGATATTTATATCAGACTTGGCGTGGGAGTAAATAATTGGGCTATATTGTAATTGTGAAATCATGTATATATATAATCATGGCATGAGTAATTATTTAGTCATGTCATGATTATACAATTGAATTGGCAGTAGTTGTTGAATGGAGAAGAATCATAAAATAATTTACTAATAAAATAATACACACAAAATGACATCACTCACTTTATAAGATAATTATAAAAACACCATTTCAAATGAATAATTTTTTGTTGGATGTAAATAAATCAGAATGGTTAAAACACTTCAATCTACGCCATCTGCGCGGTTGCAACTTAATTCTTACATAATAAGTTTTCTTCCGATAGATGGCGTTGGGATTCCATTTGACTTTTGAGATCTCTGCTAAAGACAATTGCTGTTTTGGGTTTGACAATCGTCTTTTTGTGATTTATTAATTATACCAGGTCCCTCACTGCAACAATCATAACATTATTTGTAATATGATTGAACTCGCTGTATACAAATATGAAACAAAAAAGTGAGCAAATAGGAAACATCGTAATTATTTCTTTTATTCTGGATAAATCAAAACCTGGCAATTGATCGGGTATCTGAAATCTGTTGGTTATATCAATGTCTGGCAATTATATGTACACGTATAATCCAAAGTTCAAATTGCACTACCGACAACAATTCGATATTTCATTGCAATTTTTAATACTATTTTTTAATACCGCTTTATTGATAGATGAAATATATCTTAAAGAAATCAGCACATAAAAGAGATATCTTGCTAATCCGCAGTTGCACTGCGTGGCGAGCAATCTCGTAATCTCTCTGTGTAAAGGAGGATTCGGTTCAATGTACTTACTGCTATGCACTGGTTCTAAAATATGAATGAACGCGATACATACAGTATCTTTGTATATTTTGGGTTATACAAAGTGATGATAGAGTACGAATATCGAAAGACGAAGACAAAAAGACTTTTACGGTGGTGGAGCCATGCAGTAGCTTCCGTTGCTGCTGAATGGGCCCGCTCGAACTAAGTACGAAGGTACGGATAAGTACCATGATCTCACAGAAAATTGGGATAAAGGGAAGTGTTTGTGCTTCCGCGCTTAGTCCGGTGAGTGAGTTGGCCGGTGGCCCACCCCCTCCCACCTCCTTCAAATTTCCAGCCTCCCTTTCCTTTTCTTGTCACCCCATCCCCATCCAAAATTCCCACCTTAGAGGCGAGCAACGCATTTGCAGAACGTTCGACTTTGCAATGGGCAGCGGTTATCGTTTTTCATCAGGGGAGCCGCTTGCTCATTTGCCTCATTCATAAAAAAATAAAGACATAATATATACTTAAAAACAGTTCAAAGTAATAGGTCTCGTGGATTTGTACCACCACATTGTTAAGGGTGGTTTCATCCGTGTGGTGGTACCACTGAATTGCCCATTTTGTGTTACACTGCTGTGTTCGGTTCTGCTGAGTTGGGCAATGGTGCCAGCGTAATTTCTGGGCATAGAGATAGAGCACTGTATATCTCTCGGTTACGAGGTCACGCAGAGACAAGTGACTGCGGCGCTAAGAATAAGGCGAATGACTCATTTGTATCACCATTTTATTTGTTTATTTCCAAAAAAAAAGACAGGTAATTTTTTTTTCTATTTTAATTATTTCTATGATAAAATCCTCGCCTATGTCTTAAAATCTTCGTCTATGTCTGTCTAACGTAGCCAATGTCCTAAAATCAATGGTTATACTAGAATTCTAATGAATTAGGAACGGGGCAACAGATCATGATCCTATGTGAAAGGTGAACACGTCAACAAAAACACTTTTGAATTCTTGACATGTTGAACGATCAGTTATCAATAAATTAAAACAAGTAACTTACCCGGATATAAGAACTTTAACAATAACATGAAACTATCATCGGCTATTCAATATCAATTTGTATACAATCACTTCTAATGTTTCTACTACCTGAGAGAGAGAAAAATGCCACAATTCTCAGAAGAACAGGCAAAAGAAACTCAGCGGAACTTTAACTCTCTTTTTTTTTTAATAAATTTACAATTTTTATAATTATCTCTAATCTAGAAATAGCCTGGAGGCGATCACATCATTTGCAAGGTGTGCTATGTTCCAAGAAATTATTTACTGTACAATACCTGTAGCACACAAACGTCCTTTAACAATTGTCTTTTTACATTCTAGTCATAAAAAGAATTACTGACTAAAAAGTCTTAGCCAAGCATTTAAATTTGTGTAATCATTACTGTTTATGAAGGACAATAGTGTCAGCGTATTCTCTAATGAAGAGTAGCATAGTGTCAAGCAGTTTTGAACTGGTGTAACTTAAAATACAGTTTGGAATATATAATGTTATTAATACTATGTTATTATGTGCAAGCTGTCGGTATCACTTATCATTTGCTGATCTCATTACTTTATTGCCTAAACAAAATTAAACTATCGCAATTAGCTGCTTCATTTCGCTTCAAAACGCTTCGCTGCAAAACGAAAAATTATCGTTTACTTAACCATTCAAATTATTTCCCTCATCTCATTACAGAACAACAGACTAAAAGACCTCTTGCTATTAAAAAAAGGACATTGTATGGCACAAATCTACCCAGAAACATTTGCCAGCAATAGAACGCAGAGCTGCCATTAAAATTGGATTTAAACAACATTCACTTGTCCCGTTTTACTGCACGAAATTTGCGAGCAATGAACCAATGGCTCTACAAAAAACTTCATTATTTGAAGCGAGTCAATATTTGCAGCGCCACAATATTAAGTCCAGCTTATCGACAACTTTTACCACCTTTTGGTACACGTCTATGATTTAAAGTCTTATTAAAACTCAAAGATTCGACAACATATAAAATTGATATAATGTTTTAGATAAGTACATAGGTGATAATTTAAAAGAGGAAAACTAATTTTCATCACCAAAAAATGCGTAATAAATTAAAAAAATATTTTGTTATTATTAACTAACAGTTATAAAGAATGTTCGCTTTTCTCAAAGAAATCGAAACTATTAAATTATCCATACTGATACTAAAATTTTCCTGTATGTCATATGTGAAAATTTCGTATATAAATGAGCACTCTGTTTTTTTTTCTAGAAATACTTTGGTGGAACGTTCATCATTCGCCTGGTTGAACACTAACTTCCCCAGTGTTTTCCCGGGAGGCAAATTTCAAATTATAGCACCGGAACCGGGTACTAATATTATTTATAGGGCATGCAAGACTAAGTCAAGTCAATTTAAGCGGCGACAGTATAAATGTGCTCCCAGAAGAAATTATCGGTAAATAGGCAAGCTAAAACTTTGTTTTCTCAACATAATTTAAAAAAATCTTAAATATTTTTATCGATGAATAAAGCTTATTTATTTGATTGAACTTCCACTTTATGATTTTTTTCTGGTCTGCCCATAGTCGATAAAATGCCATATATCTTGTTTGTATAACTATTTGCATTTTTTTGTATGTTTTTTGAATTTTTTTAAACATTAATTAATTACAAAATTATTTTTTATCAATAATTTAATCTAAAATATCTTTGACTTTATCTTAACTAATAATTTACGCCTGTTCTTAAATTTGAATTAGGATTTTTCAAAGTTTTACTTTTAACACAGAATTAATTGCATGACAGTAATAATATAAATAAAATTAATAC
>DWHQ01000680.1:0-12884 GCA_018247955.1 Eurytides marcellus marcellus | reverse complement strand
ATCTCTGCACACTTATTTTTAAAGGAAAAAAAATATATCAACATTTTTTATAATTTGCATCTTGAAATAACCTGGAGGCGATCACATCATTCCCATGTTGCTATCTTCAATGAAATCGTTCATTGTATAATAACCTTTAGTGACAGCCGTGGTAGCTCAGTGTCAGGGCAGTGCTTTTAATTCAATATACTACAGCAACCTGAGTTCAAACCTCGGTACGGGCACCAATGAATTTGTTAATTTAATACTTAACAATTTTATGTGCTGATTTACCACGTGATCAACGGTGAAGGAAAAAATCGTGAGGAAACCTGCATATTTAAGAAATAATAAAAAATTCTTAAATAGTTTAAGACCGCCAATCCACAGTGGGGTCTAGTGGCGGTCTGTGCCCTTATAACCCTCTGTATCGAGGAGGCCTGTGGCCAGCAGTGGGACATATAAAGGATGTTACTTTACTTTTAAAGGCCTTAGTTAAGTCACAATTTGGTCTTGAAATATAGAGCTTGCCATTATATTTTATATTGCAAGATTATATTGTATCATATGACAAATTCGTTATTCATTCTGTTGTTGAAAGCACTGCCACATTACTAGTAGTGGCATTTGGCGACGTTGCTCTTAATACCTTTTTAATTCTTTTTTTTCTAATTTATAGGCTGTTAACTTTAACTTCAACCTTTAGCACACAAATATCCTCTTACAATTTTTTTTTTAATTAGCAACAGGAGCTTTCTGGACGTTTTCTGGAATCCTAATGTAGAAACGTTTACATTGCCTATAAAAAGCCTATCTTCGAAACATGTCTATTTTACAGGTACCGTATGCGACTTGAACAACAAACCGCGGCTCACTAGGGTGTACTATGTTTGCTACCTCGACGGTAAGCACGAGGTGTACTCGTTTAAAGAGATTGCCACCTGTGAATATGAGATCATCATACTAACCCCACTGTTGTGCGAGCACCCTCAGTTCAAACCACAGTACGTTAGTCAGAACGAGATCAAATGCTACGGCGTCGCAGGCGGTGCTAACCAACCAGCTACCTTGACCGAATTGGAATACGAGAGGCTACGGTTCAAATATGATACTGTTAAAACTTTAAATAACAATGTGAGTATATTTTACTGGTAACATTGAAGTGTTTTGTCAGAGTACACTTGGTACTTTAACAGCCTTTTCCTTGTTTCTAGTGTGTGACAATTGACAAATGACACATGTAAACAAATTGTGTTTGCAAGTATCATATCGCAGTTGAAATGATTCTTTTTTAAATATAGATTTATTATCGCAGAGTTAGAAAGTTGTAATAGCAGTAGAGAAGTTTTGTAAATATAATCTTGAAGTTTTTAACAGTAGCTAAATCCTGCATGCATCATAGATATAGAGACTGTTGGAATCTAGAAAGACAGAGATAATATGAGATCAGCATAATCTAGTGTGTATTTTGTTATTTAAGAAATACAGTCATGTTGGGTAACTTTGAATTTCCGTATAAGTTTGAATGAAACCTGTTCAAAGATTTATCTTTTGATTGTAAATCACAAAAATTATGAAATGAAACATATACATGTTCGAATTGTGAAATGTATTATGAAATTGACAAATTGTGAATAAGTTTTCAACATTTTAGCGCTTTTTTGTGCACGGCCATACACATATCTTTTATTCGAAATGACAGTTTAATGTTACCCAAATCAAATAATTAGGGAATTATAAAGTATTTTTACTGTCCAGTATAACACAATTCAAAGTTACCCGAAAGTCGTTGTAACTTTGAATGGCCACTAAAATATTAATTTCTTAAGGATTTCTTTATTAAATCATCATTTTGCTTAGGCGATTAAAATTTTGGATATGAAAGAACACTTACCACACTGTATAAAATAGTGCAATCAATACATAAATTTTTCAATATCCATAGAAATCTGAGAAAAGTGTTCAAAGTTACCCAACATGACTGTAAGCTAAATAATATAATTGTATGTTATGTGAAATCCCTGTACTACTCTAGCAGCCCCTGCAACATATTTATAACCTCTGTACACAGGCTCTGATCCAATTCGTGGAAACTAGCATTTCCACGAATTCGGTGATTCGATGAAGCTTTATAGAGCCGCATAGGCTAAAAGCATCAACGTCAGTCAAGATAAGAAGATAAGAGGATTGTTTGGGCCGAGAACCAAATTGTTTCGGAGGGATAAGATTATAAGTATAGCAAATTCTCTGTCTTTTTAGAATAAAGTGCTAGTAAAGCTTCCGCAAGCAACTGAGGAGACTAATTGGGCGGCAAATTCGAATGCCTCTTTCCAGCAATCCGGGAAGGAGAAACTAGAGAAAAGTACATTAAAAATGTACACTTGTAAGCAAATGAGTGGACCTGAAAGTTTTTTTTTAATTTTGTTGGGACCAGAGGCAAACGGAAGTTTTAAACTTTTGATAATTTCTAAGACTTCTTACGGCCTTCACTAAACTAAGAAGTTCATAACTTCTGGTGGTAATGCAGCTCTACGTTCGATTTCACCTTGATTAAATGGGTAATTGATGTTTGTGTGCGAGGAAGTACATTAGAGCTCTATGCTATCAGCTAGGCATTCGGTTTTTCCAAAGTCATCTAAGGCTAGTGAAGTATCATCAGACCGGACTAACGGCTGTACTATTTGAAGCCTAGTGCGGTTTAATTTAAGTAATTAAAAAACTTAACTCGAGGAGTCCCTTCTAGTTGATTAGTCTGTAAGTGGTAGCAACTAAATTCCACGAATATTTATCCACCAGAAACTCTTGAACATAATATTAAGATTTATGCAATAGATTAATAATATTTTGCTTCATAAATTTCGATACTCTGAAGTACTAACTACTACTAAGAACTGCATTCCTCTAATGCTAAAATTTACTAAAACACTATGAAAATAGGAAAAATCGGTATAATATATAAATATTATAATAAGTAGTAAAGTATGATTACTATTAGAATGTTTGCATTATGCCTGGTTACTGTGCTCCGTTGTAGGGTTCTCTTATATTGACACAATTTCTTAGGTGAAAACGAGATTTGGTATGTTATTCTTTAAACATGAAGATTTATTAAATGCTTAGTGTGCATTTTTTTAAAAACTAATAAAAAAATTAAACCTTTTATGTTATTTATTTATATGAATATACTTAAAGTAACTATATAACATTAATTTATCTACATTGGCAGTGTTTACAACGATTTTAAGCTCATAGTTGTCGGTTTTAAATTAATTAATTAAATTGTGTGTAAGTCAATTAATTTGAAAAAATTGAGTAGCTATACACTACTCACTAGAGAGCTCACAATAATAATAGCCCACAGGAATAAAAATTAAATGCATTATTATATAAAAATGAACTTATTCACCAGATTAGCGGATTACGAAAATTGTATTTTTTAAGCCATGTAATTTTAATGAAGCACCTTGACCATATAGCCAGTTATACACGCTTATTATGATGTATTAAGTATTTTATGTATTGGTAGAAATAAAAGATGAAATTACAATGTCCGAGTGTTACACGTGACTAGTGAAATAAATGAATTTATCTTAAATTAAATATATTTACTTTGTAATAGTAAATTCTTCACTTTAATGTTATTAAGAAATCGTATAAGCATAAAAAATATCGTTTTAAAAAAACTGCGACGGTAAAATAAATTTTCTCTAATTGTTAAATACCCTAAATCTTATAAAACAGAAGCCTTATGCTTATTTACTTTGGTGTACATTAAATGTATAAAAGAAAAAGTCAATAAAAAGGATCAGTATTTTAAAATATGACTGTTGGACCTATAACCGTAAGTTTTTAATTTATCGAGTACTTTAAGTATAAAAAATAATAATATATATTCTAGCATTCTATTCAACTGTCATTACACTGTTTGATTTAAACGCATTTACAAAAGTTGCCTTCATTCTTTCGACGTCTTCCCTATTATACGGTGTTTTTAATGCAAACAGAGCAACGTGATACGCGTTCAAGTAACCTTCCTGATTTAAGTGTCTCTCGTTCAGGCATTGCGAATTGTTTATTGTCTTCGATAGTTGTGAGCCAGAAACTAAGCTTATTAGCAAAATGTTGACAAGTTCCACCTTCGCCATTGCATTCTATAAATGGTGTTGCGCGGAAATCTTCCAGACATGATCCGGGACTGGCTAAAGCTTGTCCACCGCCCTGACCTCCAGCGCCCGTATGCTGTTAACAATAAATATTAAGATTAAAATTTTTAAAAATAATTATATCACCACCTATTTCTTAGAAATTGGGAAAAACACTGACCATTACAAAACTGTATCCAATCCATAGTTCTCTCCAACCTCCTGGACAACTCGGGATGTCTAATGTTTGACTATGAACAGCTATTACATTTGCTGGGACTTCGCAAACTACACATCTTGATATATATCGCATGATTTCATTGCCTTCTACTGGCATCATAGGAATTGGTTGACCTGTCGATAGCCAATAACTACGATCGTTACGACTAGCATAGTTACAAACGTCGTTAAGGTCGCAAAACAGGAACGGCATTGTGCTGAATTTCCTGACACACGAACCGGCATATCCTAGGTCTTGATTGTGTGCTTTTTCATTGCCATCTATATAAAGTAGTGAGTAGCCGTCCCATAACTTGACATGACCTGCTTCACATTGTGGCACTGCATCACTTTGGCTGTGTCGTACAAGAAGTATTCCAGTCAAATAATCCGATGTTACGCAAGGTGCCCCAGGGGTACCAGGAATTCCAGGAATCCCTGTTAACCCTGTCTTACCCCTTTCTCCTTGCAATCCTTGCAAACCTTGTGGGCCAGGCAGTCCTGGTGGCCCTTGAGGTCCTGGATATCCTTGGTCACCCTTTATTCCGGGACTGCCATTAAAGCCTGGTTGTCCTGGTGCACCGTCAACTCCTGGAAGGCCTTCTAAGCCAGGAGGACCACGTGGGCCTGGCTCTCCCTTTGGGCCGAAAACAAACTGCGCTGCTTCTCCTTTGTCTCCTTTCTCACCACTTAAACCAATAAATCCTGGTCCACCTGGTAAACCTCGATCACCCTTTAAACCCGGGAAGCCCATAGGACCAGGTTGACCATTATCACCATCACGACCTCGTTCGCCCTTATCCCCTTTAAGGCCTAACAGTCCTGGAAGACCCGGTGGACCTTGATCACCTTTTTGACCTGGTAAGCCAAAGCCTGTAGCCCCCTTTTCACCCTTATCTCCCTTTTCACCATCTCTGCCAGGTAAACCTGGCAAACCTGGTAAACCGTCAATTCCTGGTACACCCACAAAGCCTTCTCGTCCTTGATCTCCTTTTTCTCCTCGAGGTCCAGGTGGCGCGGAAATACCCGGAGGGCCCATTTCTCCTGGAAGACCTGTCAAACCTTGTTCACCTTTTTCTCCTGGAGCACCACGCTGTCCAGGACGACCATGTTTACCTGGCGTCCCAGGTAACCCTTTTTCACCTTTAATTGTAAGACCAGGTATTCCCGAAGGACCAATGGGACCTGTGTCACCTGTAAATATAGTAATGAGTTTAATATAAGAATAAATTTAAATAAAAAGAATATTAATGATTTTTTTTTGTGTTATATTGTACTGTTTCTTACGCTTTAATATGCGACATTTTGATTATTAATTTATCTAAGTAATGGGCTGATGAAATAATTACGAACCTTTTTCTCCTGCAAATCCTCTCCTTCCCATATCCCCTTTTTCTCCGAAAGCGCCTATGTCTCCCTTTTCTCCTTGTAAACCTTGCGGTCCATCTATGCCCCTTTCTCCCTTTTCTCCTTCCCTTCCGGGACTTCCTTGAGGCCCAGAATCTCCTTTATCTCCCTTTATGTTAATCGATAGCCCTGGGAAGCCTCTATCTCCTTTTGGTCCCTCAAGACCTCTTAATCCTGGCAAACCAACAGGACCTATTGGGCCCTGTTCTCCTTTAAGACCATCCATACCATCTCGTCCAGGATAACCTTGGTCTCCTTTTTCGCCCTTTGCGCCAATTGGTCCAGGAAAACCAACTTCTCCTTGAGGGCCAGGTAAACCATCTAAGCCGGATGAACCTGGTATTCCATTTTCTCCAGTAGGACCTCTATTTCCCTTTTGCCCAGGTTTACCAGGGAATCCAATTTCACCTTTTTGACCAGGTAGTCCTGGAATCCCATCCAAGCCTCTAGGTCCCATGTCACCCTTTTGACCAACGGAACCTGGTAAACCATAGCCAGGTAAACCAGCATCCCCTTTATCACCTTTTTCGCCCTCAAGTCCTGGAGCTCCGTCCAAACCTCTTAAGCCAGTTATACCACGTTCGCCTTTGTCCCCTTTGTCAGCTGCTAAACCTGGCTCTCCTTTTGGTCCTGGAGCACCATCAAAACCTCTATCACCTTTTTCACCTTGAATTCCCATCCTACCTGGTGCTCCTGGAGGACCATCAAATCCTTGATCTCCTTTAAGCCCTGGTGCGCCAATTGGACCAATTGGACCAGTTGGACCTGGGGAACCCTGTGGACCAGGATAACCTACTTCTCCTTTATCTCCCTTTTCTCCTGGAATTCCATCCATTCCTGGAATTCCAGCTGGACCAGGGCGACCACGAGCACCAGGGAAGCCCTTAGGTCCATCAGGACCTTGCACACCAGGTTCACCTTTTTGTCCCGGTAGACCAATCACGCCAGGCTTTCCTGGCTTACCTGGGAATCCTTGTTGTCCCTTAGGGCCCTCTCTTCCGGGAATACCCGCCAAACCTGGTACACCAGGTGGTCCAACAGGACCAGGTTCTCCTTTCTGACCCGGAAATCCAGCATTTCCTGTTCTTCCTGTTAGGCCCATATCTCCCTTTTCACCACGAAGACCTTGTGCTCCAGGTGGACCATCATTACCAGGTATTCCAGGTTCACCTCTTGGCCCTTTATTTCCTTTTGGCCCGCTTAAACCAGGAAGTCCTGGTGGTCCGGGCATAGAAGGTCCAATTTCTCCTTTATCTCCTTTTAATCCTGGTAATCCCGGAAAGCCTCTTGGTCCAAGTTCTCCAGGCATTCCTGGAAAACCCATGGTCCCCATGTCTCCTTTTTCTCCTCGTGGGCCTGGTAGTCCTCGTGGTCCAACTGGTCCTGGTTTTCCTGGTGAACCGATATCACCTTTGTCTCCAGTTCTTCCTACAAAACCTCTGTCTCCTTTTTCACCAGCATCGCCTAAAATATGGACAAAGTCATGATTAGATTTTATATTAAAAAAATCATATTATCTCAAGATAAAAAATTCTTAAACAATTCTTACTTTCTTAATCATTATTGTTATGTATTGTTATTATACCTGGCAATCCTTGAGGTCCAGGCGGACCTTGTACACCTCTGTCGCCTTTTGTCAGTGCTTGTAGATTGGCAGGACACATACCAGGCTCGCCTTTTTTTCCTGATAATCCTGGAAAACCTTTGTCACCTTTAGGACCAAAATCTCCTGGAGTTCCTTTTTCTCCTTTAATTGAAGCTCCTTTAGCTCCAGGTGTTCCTGGTGTGCCAGGAATACCAGGAATTCCATCTTCTCCTGGTTGTCCGATAGAACCTTGATCACCTTTAGGTCCAGGCATCCCAATATCACCGCGATCTCCTTTGTACCCATCGCTTCCCCTTTCGCCTTTTGGACCGGGTAAACCTCTTGGTCCTTGTGGCCCCTTCTCACCTGGAGGCCCTTTTTTTAAGCTCGACGGTATAATTGCATCGGCTCCTTTATCTCCAGGAGGACCCATTGGTCCCTCATCGCCTCGCTCACCCTATAAAAAGCGAAATTTTTGTTAAATGCCCGTCTATAAATTTTCCTATTTTTATATTTACTTATCATTATCCGTTTAGTAACTTGTCTATTTGTTTTATTTAGTCTGCAAAAATATAGAGATTTATTTTAACAAATAAAGATTCATCTCGGTAATGGTAGGTAGGTCAGGAATCTAATTTAGTTAAAAATATTTATTTTTACATATTGTACAACATAAAAATAAGGAATTTGAATGGCTGTTTGTTAATAAATTGATTGTTAATTAGACAGCTTTATCGATACAGACAAGGTAATTCGACATTTAATTCATGGTACTTTCATTTACGCGTATACTATACATTATCAAATAAAAACAAATTTACGGATTTTATCTCATTTCTAATTTACTCTTTTTTCCGACATATCCAATAATTTACAGCGTTCATGGTCACGAATATTGTAGATTCCATCCAGGTGACAGTTTCCGAGACGTCGGGAAAAAAAGTTACTTAAAAATAGTATATTTTTTGATAAGATATTCAATTTAGTTTAATAAAGTTCCATTTACAACATTGCAACAGTAGTTCTAGAAAGATGTTATAAATGTAAAGATCATTGAATTGCTAAAAGGTGTTTAGAATGACTATGAAATACCGTAAAATATCGATTTAAACAAAATGTGATACATAGCAATAACATAAATATACTCTTATTAAATTATCAAACGTACCGGAGCTCCAGGAGATCCCGGCAATCCATTCAACCCATCTGAACCACGTTCACCTGGTAATCCCAGTGGACCCACTGGCCCTCTTTCTCCTTTCTCACCGGGTAAACCATCCATACCACGATCGCCTTTTTGTCCCGGACCCCCAGGCCAACATTCGTTGCAACGGCCACCTATGTCACCCTTAGCGCCTGGACTACCAGGTATTCCATCACGACCAGGACTGCCTTTCTCTCCTTTTTCTCCTGGTGCACCCATTTCACCAGGACTTCCAGGAGTTCCTAAAGTAGAATTTCCGGGAACTCCTCGTAAACCTTGATATCCTCTTTCACCTTTCTGTCCTTTGTTACCTGGGAGGCCGGATAATCCACTGTTCCCTTTGTGACCCTGAAATAATCATTAATATAGAATGTTCTGTCACCGTTCCATTATCCTTCTGTTTTCGGTAGATATCTTCAAGGACTACTGAGCTGACTGAGATAAATGACTAAACCATTTTTATTTAAAGGGCTACTTTAGCTATGGATTGATATAAGTTTAATACAATGTTTCAGTCTATCTGAAGTTATTAGGTAACAATCATAAAAGCACCATTTCCACATATCGTTTTTGGGACATTTTTCATAAACTATAAAACCAATTGAAATGGTATGTAAGTCTTCAGTTTTTAATTTCAAGTAATAACTACGTATTCATATAAACTTATTGTTGCTCGTTCAGTTATATATATATAAACTTTCTTTTATCAAATAAAAAAAACGCAGCTTCTACTTACGGGAATAGACAAACCATCTTCGCCTTTAATTCCTCTAGGACCTTGAGGTCCAGTAGGGCCATCATAACCTCGAGGGCCGATTTCTCCCTTCGAACCATCGAAACCGGGCTCACCCTTTTCTCCTTTATGACCTGCAGGTCCTTCCACGCCTGGGGTTCCGGGTTCTCCTTGACCACCAGGAGGCCCCATTGGGCCAGGTTCCCCCGACTTTCCAGGTCTTCCATCTTTCCCTGGAGGCCCTGCTGGTCCGATGTAACCTCGAGGGCCAGGGGGTCCTGGCGGACCCCGTGAACCTGTACGGCCCCCTGGTAATCCTTGAACACCTTTAAGGCCTCTCAGACCTGGTAACCCATCTTTTCCAGGTTCCCCCTTTTCTCCAGGTCGTCCTGCAAGTCCTGGCAGTCCATCATTACCTCTATCGCCTTTTTGTCCCATAGGACCAGGACCACCGTACATTCCATCCCGACCCTGAGATATTGTTATATATGTATTAGAAATATAATATTGGTAACCAATATTTAACAAAAATGTGTAACATTACTCAAAAACTACATGCGTTTTTAATAACTTACTATAGCTCCAGGGTTACCACGAATACCCTTTTCTCCTTTGATACCCATTTGTCCTGATAAACCAGGTTCACCTATTGGTCCAGTATCGCCTTTGTCACCTGCTCGACCAGGTTCACCCTTTTCTCCTTTTGGTCCCATGTCGCCTGGAACTCCTCTAATAGCACTTGCATTATCCTCTGATGGTAATATAATAGGAGGACATCCTGGTCCTTTGTCACCCCTATCTCCTCTATCTCCTTTTTCTCCTTGAATCGATTGCCCTTTTGAACCTTTTGAACCCTTGTCGCCTTTAGCTCCTTGAGGTCCCTAAGAAAATTAAAAAGTTTTTATATGGGTAAAAAAACGCAAACTTGCTAGAATTTCGCCCTATTTAAAATAATTGCAGATGGCAATAACATTCAGTGTAGGGTAGTGTTCTATATGTAACAGTTTAATTAATGAAATACGTGCATTTATAACAAAATTGCCGTAATGTATGAAACAAGCCTTGTATAAGTATACAACAGAGTTTTTTCTTAAGTGAGAAAAATGAATCAGCAAAAAATATGTTATTTGAATAAGTCTCTTTAATTATAAGTAAGAAGATAGAAAAAAGGACCCGTAAGGAAAAGCGTGATATTGATTGCCACAAGATTTTTAAAGGCTATCTATCGATTCTGAGGAGATTCTTATCTTATCAAATAATTTCAGTCAAGCTTTTTGTTTAAAAATGTGGCTTAATTACATCATTAAGCTTTTCATTATATGGCTTAATGACGTATTTTTTTTAAGTATATAAAAATATTAGGTCTAATAACGCTTCTGTTAAGGAACTACTATATATATTAAAACTGGGTTTTGAAGTTCAAAGCTTAATATATAAATTTCTTAAGATGATTAAAAGAAATAGATACAAAATTATATCAAAAGTATTGTCTGGAACTTTTCTTATCAGCTGTTCAGTAATTTACACATAAATAACACATAACACCTTTATTATTAATTATTCTAAACAAAGAAAAGAATTACCATTGGCCCCGTATTTCCTTTTGGTCCCTGTAAACCGGAAGGTCCTGGAGGCCCAACGGGTCCCTGACTTCCTTGCATTCCATCAGCTCCTGGTTCACCTTTTTGTCCTTTAGGGTATCGGCCCATATGAGCTGCTTCTCCTTTATCACCTTTTTCTCCTTTCGGGCCAGGTATACCACGGGGACCTTGGGAACCTTTAGGTCCCAGTTCACCAGGCTCTCCCTAAGTTTTGAAAAAAAAAATTTCTAAACAAATGTTTATTATAGACACAGTATAATAAATTCTACAGCGTGTCAAATTCCGATTTTTCACAATTTATTACATAAATCAAAAATAGAGTTTAAACCTGTTTTGTTAAGTCATCAAAGGAGTTTTATTGCCATACTACATAGAACATACTACATCTTTGATTATAGGAATTCAAAGTAACAAACCTTATGTCCGGGTTCCTACCTTAAAGAGTGCCGAGATGTCGAGTTGGGTCTAGACCTTGGTCCTCTTTGACGTACACACACACCCTAGCCCTTGGCATAAATAAGTGTTCCAATTTGTACCCCGGGTAGGCGAGATAGGATGTATCGGCGGGAGAGGATATCTACGTCTCGGTTAAAAAGAGCAAAGCCGGCTTTGCTGTCTCTAGGTGGTAGTAAGCATTAAGGTTTATGTAAAGTTCCCTAATATTGCAGAAATCCACGACAAGCATGGTAGGAGGTGCCGTAGTAGTATTGCGTCGTTTGCCTCGGGTAAATGGATGTGAGAGCAGCGTTTTGCCACCCTCTTCCTCAAAATACGCGGGGCAGTTTGAGCATCCGCGCGCCAATATTATGGAACGCGTCGAGCGCGGATACTCAGAGGGGGATTCTCCAACACCGTTGATATTGGTAACCCCCTGGGGTATTTAATTCCTTCTTATCGCTGTCATTGGTTGTGCGAGAGGAAGGGAGGATGGGCTACCGGCTATCTCACTCACTCGATAAAACGCAAAAGCATAAACTCTTCCACCTACAACTACACCGATTTTCTGTGGAGCGAAAGGAGTCAAACTCTCCCTGTTTTATACTCTACCTGTCCTTTTTTCCTGACAGCCATTGGCCTTAGCTAGTAAGGTTTGTGAAAATAATATGTTACATGAGATATATAAAAAAAAAACTCTTACATCAGTTCCATTACATCCATCTCTTCCCGGTATTCCAGGAATACCTGGTTCACCTTGAGGCCCCGGCGGTCCAGTAAGACCAATAAATCCTTGAGCACCAGGTTTTCCTCTATCACCTTTAGGTCCGCGAGGACCCTGTGGACCTAACTGTCCTTTTTGTCCCTTTGGTCCTTGAGGTCCTTCTGCACCTTCATGGCCAGGAAGCCCTCTTGCTCCAGGGGGACCAGGTACCCCTGGGAATCCCTGTATAATAAATAATGATAAAATACTAAGTCAAAGTCCATATTATTTATTCGAAATTGGATTGGTTTACAATCACTTTTTGACGTCTAATATACGTTGTACTACCTGTTATGAAAAAAATGCCTCAGTCATGACAAGAACAGGCGAAAGAAACTCAGCGGGACTTACCCCTTTTTTTTTCTAATAATAAAATATTATGGTAAAATTTTTTATAATTTGCTTTTTGAAATAGCCTGGAGGCGATCATATCATTCCCATGGTTATGCATTATATGTTGCGCTTAATACGACCGTTTATTTAAAAAAAAAACGCTTATCGAAGGTTTTAACTATTCATTACTTAAAGTGTTCATGAAATGTTCTATAAAATTGTTTATTAATAAACGTTCCATAACTAACATATCGTTATTTAGAGTAATTATCAAGCCTAGAGAGCGCACATTGAATTGAACGTTTTTAAGCAGTCGCACTCTTCCATCAAATGTACATACATCATATAAATAAATAAAAATTTAATACTTTCACATTTTATAATATAAAGAATGGAAGAATGAATTGTAGGGAAAATGTCCTTATTTACTTGTGTAACTTTGAGTAAGAGTTATTCTAATTTAAGAGGCATTATGACCAGTAA
>DWHQ01000679.1:0-12886 GCA_018247955.1 Eurytides marcellus marcellus | reverse complement strand
ACCCTAAAATCACTGGCAATATCGGGACAGTGGTGGGAAGGACCCTAGATCGTATCATAAATCGCCTCGTGTGTAAGCAAATCCTACTCGATTTTTATCGTCCCTAAATCGCTCCGAGCAAGCTCACGATTTAGGGACAATTATCACTAGTGATTTTAGGGTCGTGTGTAGCCGCTTTAAGTAATTAACTCATTTCAACAATGTGTAGTATTTCTCGAAGAATGTCCCTAAGAAACCGAGGAGGCTAGCGGGCTACTTTTTGGATTTTTTCAGCTATGCCTTTCTAGATATGTCCGCTTTCAATTCGTAGATTACAATTTATTTTAATAAGATTTCCTCCCTTTTAATTACCAAATGCCTCGGTGATAGCTTCAAATTGGTCAAACATACGCTACCGCCGAAAAGAGTGGTGCAATACATTTCACCGGGGCTAAGTGATCTGACCGGTGTTACTTTTGACTCGAAATTGTCATGCATGCCGACTCCACTTCCAATTGGAATAGAATTTTCTTTAAAACAGTATCTTATTATATATAAGGTTTTTCACCAATTATGTCCTACGCTCGCCTACTACTTCCTTCGTACATGCAGCGCCTTTTTTTCGGAATAAATTACAGATTACCTAAAAACAAATCATCCGCTCTGAAACCAATGTAGAGTGACATCAACGTAACCCCGATCTGCATAGCGATTTCATACTCCCAACGATATGTCAACACTAAAGACTTTTCGCTACTTCATGTAAGAATCCTAAGTATCACCCCAATTCTCCGGTAGTAAACGCATATGGTATGATCCAAATGAGGAAACAATATGTGGCGAAATATCATACATACGTAGCGTTCTAATGTTCAAGACACCGTAGTTCGTCAATGCCTCAGAGACACTAGATAAACCCGCGTTTCAGGGTTATCAATGACCCCCGCAATCTATTAGTTTTCTCAGTTAGCAGTCATTGCGGTTGTGGTTCACATACCAGAGCTCAAAAAGTTGGATAGTTCGATATCCTCAATGCATGAGGATACTGAACTATTTGGATGCCAACTTAACCTTTTCTTCCAAGAGTATCACTCGATGTCGGGGCTATTGGAAATGAGGCCTGCCATAGAAAACTTTTCCCGATACATGCTAAAGAGGGCAAAAAATATTTTAAGTTCGATATCATGGGTATTGTGACATTTTTCGGCGGGGCTTGCATGTTAGTCAGTAAGAGACCAGTAACACAATTGGAATGTTACTTGGCTCTGAAACTAGGATAAATGTGTATTGTAACTTCGATATTAGTATGTTCTGCGCTTGTTCATATCAAAAACTTTTATGCCATTTCGAAACTTCGTTTCAGATTTAGTAATGCATCTCTATATCGATAACTGTGGCGCAAAATTCAGAAAAGTAAAATTTAATTAAATTTTACCTTTTTGAATTTTGCACCACAGTTTATTTTAACGTAAAACCCTAATTGTCTTTTTAATTTAATATTAATATTTTTATTAAGTAATAGAATGGGGGTCAGTCTCGATTATGTGACCTCTTTGACTCGAAGGTTGCATTCACTCGTGGGCAAGACTCAACCAATCAAACAATTGTCTTCGCAATATTATTAAAATTGCTATCTGTTTTTATTAAACAATTACTATGAATTAAACAAGTTTATGTTTCTCAATACTGTAATACTAGTACTAGCAGTTCATTTACAGTATATAATCCAATTCATATCTGATAAACTGATTATTTGGGTCATTTTGTATTCTCGGATATCCAGCAACCAAAGAATCTTGTCCTCCAATATACAATGTGTTGTATATCTTCCAGTACACATCTCGGACTTTTCTTGCTGGATGGAATAAGCCCTGGAAATAAATAGCTGATTCATATAACTTTTTTTGTATGCATAAATATCTTTTCTTAATAATATGTGATTTTGAAAATAGATCTGTTAATTTTGACCTTAGAGGATTTTAAGATTTAAATTTATTAATTAACATTTTTAATATATAAAGTAATATTATGTTACTACACCTGTAAGGCATACTGCAATATTTTAATAGGGCCAAGGGCAACTCTCATGCCTTCAACTGCATCCATAAAGGCTTGTACGAGATGTGGCGACGTCTCGAAGATGTTGGGCCAAACATGATTTAGTAAATGCACCAGTGCGTCTTCACATCCAAAACCATAGACGCCCAAAGCCATATGTTTTATAGCTGCACAAGCTGTTTGACGGTGAACAAGATCCCTGAAAATTTTTATAATTGATATTATCAAATTATATAAAATATAGTATTAAAAAATTGTTTTTTGTTATAAATTCATATGCTGTTTTATAGAGGGGTTGTAAATATTTTTTTTTCTAAGACTTATTTTCAATCTCGAAATTTCTATGTAATTGAAAAATTACCTGTCCATTAAAGCATCTTCAAGTAGAGGGCATACCGCATATATATAGTCCTTTCCCATTTCGCCGATGTATTCGAACAAGAAAGACAATGATTTGAGTACACCATTCTGTACATTTAACTCAGGAACTCTATATTCATTCATCAAAGCAGGCAGAACCGTAAACGGCGAACAAGTCTCCGCGACGATTGCAATGGCGACTGTTGTACATACTCTTAAAAATATATACAAATCTTATTAACAATCATGACAACTTTTTCACAATAACCGTTACTAATAACAATCTCCTAATAAATTTATCTTTACCCAGTAATGTCCCATTATTGGGTAAAGATAAATCATTCAGTGCAGAATATATCTTGCATAGTTCACTATGAAACCCTAGTAAAAGAAGTCTTTCAAAGAAATGGATTCTTTTGTTTCTAAGGGTTAGAAATTTTTTTAATTTTTACTAGGTTTTTTTTGTTATTTAAGATATTGATATAGATAGATTTCAATGCATAATACATATGTCAAGAGTTATATTGTACATCATAAATTTGTATTTGCTTCATTATTTACCTGTTTTGTCGCTCTTGAACTTTCAAGTTATTGAGGAGCGTTGCCAAGACGTCGTGTGGACCGATCGCCTTAGCAATATAACCGAACGTGTTCACCGTAGCTCTTCGGATTGCTTTTTTGTGTGCTTTCAATAATTCAAGCAACTCGAAGCATATTCTCATCCACTCCCTAGCCGATACAAATTCGGGACCTCTATCTGCGATGCGACCAACTAAATCGATACAGTTTTCTTGCACCTTTTCATGCCTAAAAAAAAGGGAAAAAAAATAAACGGTTATTTTTTCATTTGAAATATAAACCTAACCAGCAATTTTACCCACTTCTCATTTACAAGTCAAACTATTAAGTTAATTAGTAAATAGTCTTTAAAATCAATAAGTAATAATTAAGATATCAAGTTCAATGACAAATATTTTACAGATGATCAACAAAAATCTAAAATGACTTAACCAACATGCCCTGGATTTTAGCACATTGATATGGACACAGGACCATTTTAAAACTTGGTGGATTAAAAGTTAATGACGCCACATTATAAATATTGTTCAATTTTTCATTGGCATAGGATACATTTTATTGGTGCCTAGTTCAGAAAATAGGACACAATATTTCACATCACTATATTTAAATGAAAGTAACAAAGTATAATGAAGTTGGGGCTAAGCCTCTGTTTACCTGTTCTTTAAAATTGGCGTAAGTCTTGGCAGTAAATCTTTTATAGGTGGTGTCATCTTTGTCATACCAATCACATTAACAATTGCTTTTAATGCTCCCAGAATTGAACCTAGTACTTCGGGATACTCTTCACCTAAGTATTCATAAAGTACAACACCAAGATGACCCATTAATTTTTCCTGAAAAAAAAAATGATAAAACCATTACAGATAATCTTTATTACATAACATGACGCAACCATAATCATACTCCTATAATAATAGATAAAGCTTATTCCAAACAAAATTTTCTGTGACATAGTTTAATACTGACCTCCTGACAAGTTTTCATGACCACAGCAATACGTGAAATGAGATCAGCGGCCTGTTGACGGACTTTTGCGGATTTGTTGTTCATACGCCATAAGATAATACCACAGATCTGTGGTAGGTATGGCTTCACTCGCTTGCCTAGCTGGTTCACTATGGTTCCAAATCCGTTTAACATAACCACATCCTATGAACATAATGGACCATAAATAAAAATATTGATTATTGAAATTAAAACTATAACGAAATAAGATACAATTAAAGATCAATACAAAAATAAATAATTTAATTACTGTTCTCTTAATTTTTTGCTCACAAAATTTTTAACCTAATTTCATATTATAGCATATGCCTACTATTAGAAACTGAATGTTTCTATATTTTTTTGAACAGCACAAGCTCAAAACTAATTGGGTCAGCCTTGTAATTAAAGGCCATATACCTAACTAACCCTGGCAACATTGCCCTTCAAATGGTAACACAATAGTGCTTGCACATTACTGGTGTTGCATTAATTTTCAAATCTGAAGTACTAAGTAATAAGGAAAAAGACCTACCAAAAACAAATTATCAATAAATGTAACAATTACTGCACACATAACTGACATTGTACATTTGTTTGTATTATGTATGTTATTTTCAATGTTTTAAAGAAAAATAGTTTCTAAGACTTTATCACCTTGCAGCAAAAAATCTCACCTCTGTTGTCTGTTCTTGGAATGCATACAGGATTCCGTCAATGAGAGCTTCTTCCAATTTTGAATCAATATCCGCAGCACCTAAGTTGGCGAGAATCTTTTCTATTGATTCCATGACCATCTTCCTGTACTGTTCATTATCGTCTTTCAAATCATCCACAATTCTATTTATAATTTCTGAAGCTCCAACCTGTAACATAATTTGTTTAATAATGAATGCTGTTTCAATTACATGGCAGTTTGCTAATATGTTGTAATATAATAGTAAAAAAAATCAAATTACTAAGCAATTGTATTTTTTTTATAAAGTAGGCGGGCACACAAGTAAACGGTTCACCTGATGGAAAACAATAAACATGCAAATGTCCAAAAGCCTTTGGACATTTGCATGGTTGAAAAAATTAGTGCAATATTTTATTTAGATTCTATCACAAAAAAAGGCCTGATGTGATATTGATACTCCTTATGCGTTTTAGACAGTCTCATTTGTTACATGACCAAATAACGTACAGTTCTTAAAACTATATATAACAAACCATTACTACAGTTAAATTATAATTATGTGATTAGCATGCCTTGTTTGCTATTTCCACCGTTGTGTCGACAAGTTGACGATAGTTTCGTCTATCCAAGGCCATCCGGTGATTCCAAAAGTGTTTAAAGAAATGTGGAAGTATTTCATCCATAATGTACTGGGGTTCCACACCATCCGTACCGCAACATTGTTTTACTACCTAAAACAAACCAATAATTTTCAAATGTCAATAAATTAAAATGTATCCTATTTTAAAATAAGAGCTTAAATAATAAATATTATGTACAATCCTTAAAATTAGAACGTGTTATATCGTTTATCAATGCGATGATTGTAACCTAACAAACATACCTTTAATACAATCTTTTTCATTTCTTCATCGGGCGACTGGAACTCACGAATGAGGATAAGCATCACTTCTCGAGTATAGTAGTTAGCGTACTCGGCGTCCATCAAAGGGATAAGGTAACCGATAGCCTTCAAGAAAGCGGCCAAACCTTTGCCTCGGTGAGTTCTGATACCTTTCCAAAGGGGCTTGAGTACGGAATCGAAGGATTCAATACCGTACGGCGTGGCGGCCTCAGCGAGAGCAGCACTGGCTAAAGCAGTAATAGTGCGTACTTTCTGTTGTTCATCCACCAGCCCTGTTGGTTTAAATTAACATTAGAACTCAGTTAAAGTCTCATCATATAAAAATGATCTTTAAGATTTGGAGAGTTGGTATTTTTTTTAATGAATATTTTTCTACTTATAATTATAATCACAAATGTACCATTTTGGTTGCCTCCATTAATAACAAGCTCAAAGAATGTGTCAGCAATATAATTCAATCAGGTGAATATTTTATTTTGAAATGACTTTTGATTGGTTACATTGAAAAATAACAACCACATTCATTGTCCTCTTTCCTCTCCTCTATGTAGAGTACATATATTGTGAGGATATTTTACAATAATTTTAAATTTTATATAAATAAAAAAAAATGGATACATATTGGACCACAGAATTTATTGCTGGTTTAATACCAGCCTAAGAATACATATTGCAAAAAAGAAATAAAAGTATACCATGTTCAATGATCTCCACCAAGGATTTGAGATGTGGTAGAATGGCACAACCCATTAATATAGCAATCTGTTGCACAATTTTTATTCCAGTGTGTCGGGCTTGCCAAGACTTCTTTGATCTACATACAGCTTTCAAGAAAGGCAATAGAGAAGGAATACCTGAAACATTTAATGTTAATTAATAATCTAATTTTTTTATGATCCTAGGTACCATGATTTTTTGCACCTAATTATTACAAAGTGACAAAAATTCCAACATTAGACAAGAAATTTTACAGAATTTTTAGTACAAATATAATAAACAATAGACCTGCAATATCAATTTATTTAGCAAGATATTGTTCATGAAATCACTATGTATGTAAATTAGAGATTACCTAAAATGAATTTAAGTAATATTGTTGGTTAGAAGCAGTTTGGGGTAATTTACTTAATTTTTTAACAATAACGTAATATTTTGTATGAACATTCGTAATTTTAATAGGATTGATTTATTGCTGTGCTATGATTGTTACAAAGCTCTATAAATATATTTTCATACCTAAGGCTGATGCAACAACAGCAAAAGCTCTTGCAGTAGTGTTACGAACATATTCATCAATGTTGTCAATATCAGGTCTCATTGTGGAAATCATTGTAGCTAGGCCTGCAGCCTTTGCCAGATTAGAGATGATCTCACGACCCTCAACACGGGCATAATAATCTTCGTCAATTAGTAAAGGTTCGATAACAACAAGTAACTGCAGGAAAAAAGCCATTCAGGTATAAATAATACACATTAAATAAATTTATACTTAAAATAAAATTTAAAACATGTTTCCAAATTTTATTTTTTATGACTGACATGTTTTAAACCATAAACTAGTATTATGAACATATTAAAACATTTAAAGAAGAATTATTGTATCACCCTTCTATAAATTAAAAATATTATGTGATTGTATTATACAAGAAATTATTCACTTCTTACTTTGTGTACATATGGGCGGACCAGGTCGTCCAGCTTGTAGAGAATTCTATCGATGACTTTAACGAGCAAATGCCGCTCCTGATCCTCGAGTGTCGGGCTCATCAATAATGGTAGGATCTGGTTAAAAAGCGGTCCTGCGCCAAAGTCACGCGCTTTATCTGTTATCTGACGGAGTGCCGCCTTGCACATTGGTGGGGTGCCGTTCTGTAAATAATAATATGAAATAGTAATACTGATAGTTCCTTAATCATATTATAGTAGTTCAAATTTTAGTTCAATGAGCACATCAGTACTATTATTAGTCACTATCAATAGGCGAAAAGAGTATTGTTTGTCCTTTTGCTTGCAGGCTCTTTTAGAAATTTATGATTTTATGTAGAAAACATGAGAATATAATATACCGAGAATCAATCTCGTACATGTTTTTTTAATATACATATTTTTTTTTAATAAAAATAATTCAAAAGTAATTTAACAAGAATTTTCGGTGTATATAAATTCAAGCTACTTAACCAAGTTAAATAACATTGTTTAGAGCAAGTATTATTGATAAGGTAGCTCAGCACCCAAAGATTAACAAAATTTATTAATAGCTTTATTTTTAAAAACTTATATAATTTAAAGTTTTCAAAAATAAAGCTATTAAATTAAAAATCAAAAACATATAATATAAATCAAATTTTCAGTCCACTCTTTTGGATGTTTTTCAACTCAAAAACACGAACATTCACTGATTAAAGAAGCCTAGCCTGAATGGGAGTAATTTCACTTGGGGATTAATAACATGAACAAAACTTGATGGATAAAAATAGTTTGGATTGCTATTGATTAAAACGCGCTTATCTCACCTTAATCTTCAATAGAAGTTTCATGATCTTTCTCTCTTTGAGCTCGTCCGGCGAGAGGGTGTCCTCATCGACGTCAATAAGCAGTTTGTCAAAGTACTGTGCGTCCTCGGGCTTCATGAAGGGCAGTTGCTGGCCGCCCTTGGGCTGAGGCTCCAGCAGACGCGCCGCCGCCGCCGCCGACCCCCCGACTTCCTCCGTCTGCATGAAAAAGCCGATTGGGGTACCAGCCAATGGTGTAGGCGTTGCGGTCAGCTTACGAGCCGGCGTCCGAATCGGAACATAACCTGGGCAACAACACAAATAATCAATATCCAACCTAATCGGACGTATATTCGCTTAATGCATGCTAATAATAGTAGACAGCAAAATATAAGGCAAAGCTCAATCCAGTCTATCCAAGGGCTCGACTGTTATATTGTCATCATTCATCTGAAAGAAAAATGTTATATTAATCTTTCTGAATTTCAATATCAAATTTAACACACATGTACACAATTACTCTGTTTTTATATCCGCATTGCCTTTAATACATGTGGCCTGAAACTAAAGTTGATATTTATTACTAATTGTTCTCTTTTAAACTAAAATTAAATTCAAAGAATTTTATTTCATATATAAAAGTAAATTACGAACCGGCTGGAGGTGGTAAAACCTTGTACCCAGGTGGGAACATGGCATCCAACTCTTCATCAGTATATGGTCGGTTACGCTCATCTATTTCTTTCTCCCAGCGGTATGCCTGCAGTTGTTCTGGTGTCATAGCAGCAACATGACCAGGTGTTGGAGTAGCCATAGCCATGGCTTTAACGCCAACTGGTGTCGACTGTAATATTATTATTTAAAACCCATTAGTAAAATTCTTTGAAATACAAAACCTACTTTTAACTACAAATTTGCACAATGGTTCATTTATGCATATTTAGTTAGAAGCTCTGAAGAAATATTGCTAATTCTGTGATATGACAGTGAAAGTTCTATCCATTGTTAATATTTATTTTTGTAAAAACTAGCTTCTATACAATTTCCATAGGACTGAAAGCCCACATCATTCCATCAAAGTCAAAGTACCAGTGTACCAATATCAATGTCCTGCTTCTTAAAAATTATTGTTTTTCTTTTGGAAATAAAGTAAATAAATGTGCCACATGTTAAGCGATATATTGCTCGTGGCAACACAGCAACGTATCTTTAACTACACGACTTCAAAACGACTTTCAGACTGCGCTGCTCCCGTCACCGAGAGTTGTAAAAAATGCCCAGTTATTTCATTGATATCAAATTTATTTCTTTTCTATTACAAGCTTTCAAATGGGAACAAAGTGGTGTTTACGCGTTACTGTTTAATGGTAAAATAGCTGCCAATTCAGTGATCTATGTGTTCACCCCAGAATGACTCATCATTAATCCCATCATCATCTCATCATCAAATAGTCCCAATACTTACAAAAACTATAGAATTAATCAATTCTACTTACTCCTCCTGGTGTAAATATAGGAGTATGTGGCGTGGGCGTGGCATGTGACGGAGTCGCGTGCGAGGGCGTCGCATGAGACGGTGTGGCATGCGACGGGGTGGGCGTGGCAGGTACTGGAGTGGCACCTGGAGTCTCATCCCAGCGTGACCGACGTTTTGTGCCCGGTGTCGGAGTCTCTTGAATAGTATCAACACCGACACCACGGTCTGTACGCGGTGTCTCAGCCCAACCGCTGTTGTGACCAGGGGTCTCTATTATCAAAATATATATTTATTAAACATAGTGGCCTACTAGTGAAAAAGTCAACATCTACAACCTCCACTGTAATTCAGTTACATTGCTGTCCTTTAAAAGATTAAATCCATATAACACAATGTCTTAAAAGTCTGTTAAAGCTAACTTGTTCTATGAAACTGTTAGCCAAACTTACACTTTTCAACAACAAGACCTTGTTGTGTTTGGAAAAAAATCCTAGACTTATCTCCTTTCGCCTCAAATAGCCTAGACAAATTAATGCTCAACACCTCAAGCAGAAAAAGTTATGGCAAATCAAATTTCTTAGCCAACCGATTCCTAGGCCAAATATCTTGGAATCACATTTGATCCAAGAATGGAATAACTAACCATTGATACACTTTTATCCCCGAACTACTTCACTCACATCTTCTCTTTCAGAAATAGTAAAATGTCCTAAGACATAAACTATACTACTCAAAACAAAATAAGGGTCACCTATTTTTCTAACAGTATTAACACTTTAATGCAATTTATTTCATAGAAACCAATTATTTAATAAGAAAAAATATGGTTTGGTTATCAAAACTCTTTGTGTAGTATTGGTGACCCTCTGTGTGTAGTATTGGTGACCCAATTGCTGGCACAATAAAAAAAACTTCGTTTTTGAAAATTCTTTGGTTTGTTTTTTGTTGGAATTGTTTTACAATTGTTATTCTTAGAAAAATAAATAATTTTAAATCAAGTTGTTGAGTAATTGTCTTGCAATGGTTATCCAAAGTGGCCATAGACATATGGACACGATTACTGCAACCAGAGCAATTGCGTTAGTTGGTTTGCAGCTTGGTTTTCAAAATGCCTGGAATCCCTTTCAAGATACTGGAAGCCCTGTTTCTGGTAGAATTCATGCTATCACAGCTCGTGAGGATCACTACATCCAATTTGACACTTAACTTGTCGAGAATTTACAGTGACAGTTCGTAAGTTACAAAATCCACTGCTGCTGACGACGGGCAACGATCTGGAATCGACTGCACGAGGACCAACAAACCTCAAAACGACGAATAGTGCTGATTAAAGGACCAGAGATCACCATGCAAACCGATTAAGATTTTCGCGATAGTATTTGGACTTTTATTTTTGGTGGTCCCAGCGTAATAATTTGGAGTGGGATTAGCTTAGTTGGAAATCAGAGCTTGTTGTTTTTAATGAGGGTACCGTTACAGCACAGCATTATATAGGGGACGTCATCAAGTCTTATGTGGTTCCATTTGCACATCGGGTAGGCCCTGAATTTCCCAACAAGCACTGGATGACGCTCACATTCGAGTGTTACCGTGGTCAGCGGTCTGTCCCATTTGAAACCCGATCGAGCATCTGTGGGATCAACTAACATGACGCGTTAGAGTTGGCGAAGGAGGCAGTCTACAACTAGCAGCAGTTGATTGAGGGCGTGAAAAGAGCCTTGGAAGGAATTCCAGCAGAAAACATAGCTCGTTTGATAGAGAGCATGCATTCCAGGCTTCAGGAGTGCGTAGCTGAGAGAGAAACCTAGTTCAGATTTTTTTTTTTGATGGCTTTCCTTAGGTAACATTTTTCATCTAAATTTTGTTAATTTTGTTTTAATGTACGTTAACTTTTTCATAATTAATATTTAATTAACAATTAAATTAATTTCAATTAACAGAAGAACATTGTTTTACCACTACATACCCTAAATATTGCATTAATTATATTACCACCAAAAATACCCTTATTTTGTTTTGAGTAGTATACTTCCTTATAAGATGATGATGTTGCTCCTTCCTTGTACTTCTTTCGCTTATGCAGCCACATTCCTGTTTATACTATGAATTATTTTAATACAAATTCCTCCGCTCTGCATCCAGTGAAAAGTGGATCACGAAACATTTACCTGCATAGCATTTGCGTACTCCCAACGATACGCCAACACTATAGTGTGAAACGAAAGATCCGAAAATCATACTACACTTTTGACACTTTTAATTGGCATTTTACCTCTGTCAGTTTTAGGAGTCTCATCCCATCGGTTGCGTCTTGAAGCGTGTTGTGCGGGTGTGTCGCGGCCGGGTGTAGCGTGTCCGGGGGTGGCGTGGCCAGGAGTGGCATCCCATACACGCGCGGATGGCGTAGCTCCAGGCGTTTCTCCTCCACGTCCACCTGCACCTGGGGTCTCCTCCCAAGCGCCTCGCTAGTTAATAATTAAGACAGATTTCAAAATGTATACTATAATTTGGATTGCAAATATCATAAATGAAATAAAAATGTTGAACAGATTGAGACAGACAAAGCAAGCCTAGAATAATATGGTGAGATATATTATTGTAATTACATTTAAGTAACAATTTTACCTCTGTGTCCCATGATGGAGTAGCTTGAGAGCTAGGTGTTGCTGTGACTGCTTTCTTTACTGTTGGTGTCTCTTCGGAGCTCTGATCCCACCTCCCTTTACGCTTTGCAGCTGCTGGTTTTGCTGCTTCACCATTTGGTTGAGAGACTGGTTTGAGAGTTCCCTCCCTTGCTTTCTCTAATAGCTTTTTCCTTAACTGAAAATAATGTATGTAGTAAATTGGACGAGTCTGTTAAATTGTAATCATAGTGTGAAGGTTCAAGATTGATGTTGGTCTGTGAAAAAGCCACAAAAACCAATAAAGTATCAATAAGATAAAGGGTATTACCAACAAAGCCATTATAATAAAACCATATCGGTCTCAGGGTCTACAAATAAAACAATCAATGTTTGCACATGATCTAGTATGTTGAGATCATAGGACATAAACAATACAAGAAGAATCTATGGTGTTACTTAAGGTATCAAATGATAGCATTTTTAATTAGGTGTGAAGAAATGAAAATTTTCAAAAAGTCACAGTTTAAGTTATTTCATCATAAAAAAAATTATCATTTTAAATGCAATGAAGCTTGAATTTACATAGGCATGTTAGAAAATAATATAATAATTTAAATACTGACTTCTGTTTCTTCAGCTCGCAAATACTGCTCTTTCATGATTTCTGTATATGTTCTGGACCCTACATCTGGTGTTTTCCCCCCTAAACATAAGAAAATCTTAAATTATTAAACTTTATACATATCA
>DWHQ01000678.1:0-12889 GCA_018247955.1 Eurytides marcellus marcellus | reverse complement strand
CAAACGCCCAGATCCGAAACAATCATCTGTAGTTCGTACAAATATTTGTTTCGGGTGGGAATCGAACCCACGACCTGTGACGCCGAAGCCAATAGCTTAGCAACTGCGCCAAACGGTCATCGATCACTTGAATTTATTACACTATGCCTTACCCTCGGTCTCTCTTCATTCTTAATTGCTTTCGTGAAGATTTCTCATTAATTTTTCGTAATTTTTTCGCATTAAGATGTATCGCTTATGACAGAGATATAACGCTATTGAACGAAAACCTATACCTAAGTCACTGTGTGAGAAAGGATAAAACAACAAATACACATTTGGGACGGACCCTTCGGTAATATTGTTAGGATGTACTAATAAACTAAGATGTTTTAATCCTTCAAACCGGGTGGTGTTATATCCTTTTGCAGTCCGTTTAGAGATCGCAAAGCAGTAGTATGTAACCGATATATACAGTGATCCCCCCTATAACGCGGTAGATTGGTTCCGCGTTATAGGAAAACGCGTTATATAGGTATTCCCGTATTTTTTAATAAAATAATTTAATTTTGTAATAACACAATTGACACACGTGCAAAGGTACGGGAAGCAAATTATGAACTGTACAAATCATTATAAATTTCACAGTACAGAAATATGTATGTGGGAAATCCCCGCGTTATAAGGGGGAATGTCCGTTTATACGGGGGATGAAAACGCGTTATAAGGGTACCGCGTTATAGGGGGGTTTACTGTATATGTATCTGGGTTTCCAGAGAATATGCATACAGACACAAAGATTTAATTACTTACCTTATATAACCATTCTAAGGTAGCTATCGCTTTTCTTACCACTTTTACTACTTACTACTACTTCTACTTTTTATTGTAACTTAAATTTAAAGTTTTAATATTTCTACTATAAGGCTTTATGACAAATATTGTATAAATACATATAAGTCTATTTTAGTATTACTGTATCACGACACCTCATTTACGATATTACGAAATAAATCAACTTTGATAAACCTGTCAATTTAAAAACTGATTGTTCACAGGTTAACTTAAAATCAAAAATAATTAAAATATTATCGGATTGGCTGGTTAATAAAAAAAATGGATGGTAATAACAGCTCCTCATAACTTGTATCAAGAAGCCATTGTAACAGCAACTTCGTCTGATTTAATTGTGGGTAGCGTTAATTGGCTATTGTCCAGCATATTGGTTTGCCCTCAGCTGCCCTTCGGTTAACTAAAGCCTATTGTTTTTATGGACCCTCAGCCGTAGTCTTAACGAAACAATTAATTTTGCAGAGTCAAGTCTGTTGTAGAAGATTAAAATAATTTTAATGTTCGCAACTTCCTTTTTTATTACAAACAAGAGTTTCGAATGGAATTGAACTCGGTTCTGTATAAATTTCCTTTGCGATTGTAACGATCGTTGTGATTTGAAGAGTAATTTTGTTTTGAAGTGACACCTTTTTATGGGAGGGTAACGCTTCATAACGTAACGCGTAACGGCGCCAGTCTGTCTGGCTTCAGTTGACAGTTTGAGGTTATCACTTCTGTCGGACATCTTTTTTAAACAATGTAAAAAAACCGAGGCGTTTTAGTATGAACTAATTTAACAATTTGTAACGTGAAATTAGCTAATGCACCATTATATCAGCTGGTTTCCATGTCCTATAATCATTATCCCATAATCCTGATATTGGCAAAAAGAAAAAAAACTTATCCTGAGTATCCTAATGCACTCTCCACAAAGACTTGCGTGAATTTAAAACGAAACTGTTTGATATAAAACAACAGTTATACAGTTACACATTTCTCGTCTCCGTCACTTTCGTGAACTGTTCTTTGGGGACAATAAAAAGGCAGCAGACAACTTTACTTTAGCTGTGTAATTTTAAATAGCCTATTTAAAGGCCAAGGACGAGACGTTCGCAGGCGCGTAACGGTTCGCTTCTTTATTTAACTACGCCGCCCCACTTATTAGTCCCGCAACATCCCAAGAACTGATAAAGAGATCTCGCGACTCCGAGATAAGGCATTAAGTACGTCCACCGCCGTGAAAGATCATTATAGCCTCTTCCAGTAAGCTATATGCTCGAGCAACAAAGGAATTACTGAAACTTGGACCGCTCCGTTCTTTGAAACATTTCCATAATCGTAATAATTATGTAGCAATAAGCAGCCCCCTTATCAACCGGATGTATGGATGAGACAAGCCTCCGCGGAGTATTATTTTACCCACATCATGCGAAACTGCACGACGACGTATGAACTCTACATAACGACTCTAACCCAAGGAAATTGTTTCGCTTCGCAGAAAAAAACGCAATGGTTGTTGTTTTTATAAATAACGCCGTTGAAAACCGTCTGTATCGTGAAGTAATATATCAGAGAAACCAGTTAGGTAAATTATCTTTGAAGAATCAGTGACTCCACCTGCCGTCTCCGAGTCCGTTTATTTATTCATGCGTAGTTTAATGTTGCGTCTTCCTATATAATGATCGGTCGATTGTTTCGTGTATTGTTAATAGAAATATTCCCTTTATTTTCTTATACAGAAATATTTGAACGAGGATCGATAACAAGAAGTAAAATGATGATACAATCAAATTAATTCTGTAAAGTACAGAGTTATTACAGCTTATTGCAGCTATAATTTTAGTCGACTACAATGCGTATAAGGAGAGTTTATATGATCTTGGATATAATCGAAAATAACATTTTACCTTCATCTTCATCCGGTCGTTTCTTCTAAAGTTGCGTGCGTGAAATAGCACGTTGATACGTTGTAGATGCGATGTTGTACGTTATGTTATGGCTTTCAAATGTTTCCCGTTTATTTATTTTTTTTTGAAAATAAAGTGACAAGGTTAGCAAATCGTGCGTCTGATGATGTAAGTGACTCACCAGCCCATAACAACACAGTGCCATACAAACCCTGCTTGGCCCTGCGCTGCTTACTTACTTGTATAATCGTTAATTACAAATTAACTTTATTGGTGCCGGCAACGGTTTTATACTCAAGTTGCTCGAGTATATTGAAT
Source organism: Eurytides marcellus marcellus (assembly GCA_018247955.1). Classification (NCBI taxonomy): domain Eukaryota; kingdom Metazoa; phylum Arthropoda; class Insecta; order Lepidoptera; family Papilionidae; genus Eurytides; species Eurytides marcellus. Next base: position 9,854 of record DWHQ01000678.1, on the reverse strand, counting down.
TAAAGGCGAGCGCTCGCACACTATGCTACCATGGCTTTGAAAAGAATGCAGCTGCAAGTTAATAAAATTACTACCAAGTAATATTTAGAAGTTCCATGCTACTGATTTTAAAGCCGTACACATTAGAAAGCCATATAGGCGAAAATAGAACTACATCGATGATCTATTTAACGTATGTTAAATGAATATCCATTCCATTTTTATAGATACTATTTAGAGCTTCATCGGGATGGTAACCAAACCAACTAGTGGAAAACTCGTTCCAAAAGTTCGACAGACCTTACAACTGTAACCATTTTTTGGAAATTATCGTCCAAGGGCTGAAGGCAATTGATATACGGACTGCGAATGTGACAGCCGTTGACTGTTCGAACTAATCTGTTGTTGAGGACCACCCCAGGACACAGGGTCCCATCGCTAGTGTGCGACAGAACTACAGTTCGGGATCCCTTGTGTGCGTGGTGTGGTTTCACAGTGTTTTTATACAAGACAGAACTACAATTCTCTATGCTATGTCTACGTGTATGTATAATGTTATCGGACGAGTCCAACCACGGTGGTTCAAACCACGTCAGGATTACGATATTAGGTCGCGTATAGTACATATCTCATTGTGATGCATTGTTAACATATTATTTTCTCATACTTCTTATACGCCTGATATCACTTGCTGAAGTTTGTACAGTATTTAGAAATCACCTTAGAAATAAAATAAACTTGAATAAAGATAAATATACTTAACCATTTCTGTCTAGTTCGTTAGAGGCTTACGACTTTTGATGTTAATATCATAAAACATATAAATTTCGAGTGGCAAGTAATGTAGACATCATAATAAAATTACCGCCTTAATACATACGATTATCCTCCGCGGTCTTCCGTCGAACACGTATAATTGCAATATAGCGTAATCAATAGACCTTGAAAGCAGAAGCTTGCAATGTAAATCAAATTGATATAAATATCTGTTTTTCATACATCTTACGTTAGAGTGCTTAGGTACTGGCCACGAAATCTATTTCTTTCTAATAGATCCAGTTTTAACTTTAGTGATACGTTTTAAATTTTGCTAATGGTAGGACTCTTTTACAAAGTCCAACGAGAGATGTACTTTCTATTTCCATTTATTCTATCGCCCAGCAATAATATCTAAACGCCACTATATTCAATATTGTTGCAGGTAATTTTCCCAATGTAATTACGGAGCATCGGGATACACCATATCATATCTGTGGAATACGGAGGCAGTGCAAAGCCTCGAGTTCGACTAAACTATTGAAATCAGCATTATTTCTAGGGAATATACTGACATAGGACTAGGCCCGTTGGTGACGTGGTTAGTGCTCCTGACTGCAAAGCCAAAGGTCGTGGGTTCGATTCCGACCTACGACAAAATATTTGTGCGATGACCAGACCATTTGTTCTGTCTGGGTGTTAATTATCTATATACGTAAAGATGCATTTAAAATATATAAGTATGTATATTAGTTGTCTGGTAACCAAAGTACAGGTTCTGCCTATTTGGGATCAGATGCCAATGTGTAAGATGTCCTATAATATTATAGGCAACTGTGGCGCTTACCAATTGGCACTCTTCATGTTACTTAGATTTTACAAAATAGTTTTGTTACCTAAAATTTTCTCAATCATTACAAGATCAGGCAAACGATGAAGCCCCTCATTATAGCTGTTATGTTCATAACATATAATGCTCGTTTTTTTTCTATGCGCTGAGGATGCTTATGCTTAATAGTCACTAATGCAAAATTGCAACACAAAATATCATCCAAATTATCCTCTTATCTCTTCAATATCCGTTTGAACGATACTTATTGTAATAAAAATCAAGTATATCAAGTACTTTGCAATATACGTTAATATTTTACAGTTGAGTTGCTGTTTATTGAACAAAATCATATAATTTTATTGTTATACAGTTATTAAATGTTACATGTTTATGATTAATAAAAGTTGCGTTCTATTATTCAGTTGCTTTGCAGGTCGTTAAATGATGACTGGTTGTTTCGAACATAAAAGTGGTAGGATGCATGAAATTTCGACTGGCACATCCAAGTTGTGTCGTTGCCGCTTGCAGCTTCACACACGCCTTCAACAACCGAGCCTATGCCTTAAAGGCTGGGAACATGTACTAATCCTTTGATAATTCGATTTTTGAGTAGGCAGGCAAAGGAGCATGCAGCTCACCTGATAGAAGCAATAACCGCACATGGATGCTTGCATAATGTAACGTTTTGCAAATGTGTTGCCTGCCCTCATGCTGGGAACCCTTGGAAGGGAAAGGAAAGGAGGAGAAAAGGGAAGGGGGATGAAGGAAAAAGAAGGAGGAGGCTGGAAACGAAGGAAAAGGGAGAGAAGTGGGCCCATAAGTGGCAGTGATCGCCTAACATCAGGTGAACCCCTTCTTTTTCTACAAAAAATAAAATAAATAAATAAATGAAAGCTGACCACCGTTGCAGACAGCGGTTCGTTTTCACGGCACATTCATCAAGTATTACACGCTTCGAGTGTTGAACTTAATTAGCCATCAACACCGTATATCATCTAGTATTTAAGACACTTAACATCCCACCGAAGCGTGATTTACTAGCGACTTTGATGGATGAAACGTTTCCACATGTGTTAGATTCTAGGAAAACGCTTCGCGGAGAGCGATACAGCAATTTAGATTAGTGAACGCTTATTGATTATATACGAGTCGTGAGTGAATGCACGATTCGGTTGGTGTATAATTTCAAAACGTATAACACATGATAGGACTTTGTATAAGCATTATTTTGAGTATAGAAGTCCCATCTTTTATTGTCTTCGGAAAGTGCTACGCTATGTCATTTATTATCTCAAAGCATTAAATTTCAGTAGGAAGAGTCATGCTTCTAGATAAATAAATTAATAAATGTACCATCTCTTTCCTCTATGTGGCGAGCGCAAAGATCAAGCAGAATTTTGAACTGCGAAGACCAAAACAAAGTGTGAGTAAACGATACGAAAAATTTATAATCCATACTCTTCTCAGAATTTCTACAATGAGTGTGGCAACTAAGTCGTTACAATGCTTTTTCAATATCCATAAACCGTTCACATGAATATTTAAACAAAAGCTCATGAGGGGTTTGAACAGATAAAAATATTTTAAACGCATCCTTCGTAACAAAGGATTGGGAGCATTATACTTTTAATAACGGCTCATGCTGAGCGGCTGATTGAAAAAATTCCTTCGAAGGCACATTTCACTAGTCCTAAAATATGGTTTGTTTATTTCTGTGAAAGATCACTAATTATTTATGTTGTCACGCTACGTTGTTTTAATTGAATGTCGAATGTGCGTATCGAAATACGGAACAACATGTTTGTAATTAATCAGAAAAGAAAAGAGACAAGTTTTGAAAAGTTATTCCTGTAAGTTGATAGTAAGCATTTGTTTTTATAAAGCAGACTAAAAAGTTGAATATGCTGATATCACCGTAATGTGAAGGAGCCTCCCTTCCTTCTTTCTTTTGATTTTATTATTTTTCAATTAATCAGTTTTGACTATTCTCCTTTTTTTGCATTAAAGAGTTTTTGTATTGTGATGTAGGATTGTGATACAATGTACGTCCTATAAAAAATTATTAACTATTGTATCATGAACTTTAAAGTCACAAAGAAACTCCTTAATATGGAACAGAAAATTTGTGTTGAAAACTTTTTTATGCATCCCTAAAAAACAAAATGATAAAAATATTTTTATACATCCCCAAAAAATCAAAATATAATTTATATGTCCCTAAAGAACAGAATACAGTCAGCCTTAGATTAAGCTGTCCGAGTCAACACTAGTGAATTATTAGTCGCTTGATTGATTAGATTCTGCTCGGTCGAATAATTAAGAAGCTAGTATATGTTATCCACAGATATTGTCTGATAACAACCAGGTGATCTGCGAGAATCCTGAGAGTCAATCGCCACAACGGATCTATCTCTGAGTTTTGCATAATACCTCACGGTATCGGCCACTTTAAATAACAATCTAGTGTAAGTTCAAATAAATAGTGAAACAGCGATACATTTATTAACTCTCCCGTTAATCTCTCCTTATCTAATTTTATTAGCAAACACTTATTAATCAACATTTCAAGAGATTAAATTTACTGTTTGATTGTACAGGATTACTTATTCCAATGGCGACTTATTTTAATTATCATAAATATAATTTAACCAGCTAATTGTGTTTGATAACGCTCTCTAATTTCTAAAATTTATTTATTTATATGTGAATTAGTAGCTAACCAATGCGTAATTTAGAACCAATGCAGAAATTATCGCTAATTATTCCACTTTTTAGTATAGCATTGGACATAGAATATTAAATGTTTATTTACGTTGCAAATGTAGATCATAAATTCGTGTGTACGTTTGTTCTTCTTTTACGAACGACCAATGAATCGGCTGTGGCTGTCACCACAAGTAATATTTTGTCATGAAGAATTTTCAAGAATAAATAAGAAACATAATACGAAATCGATACGTTATTACATGAAGAATATAAATATCAAATTTTCCCAAGGAAATGTTATGACCAAACAAAAAGGTAAACCCCACACGTCAGTCTTCACGTGGTAGAACTTTTTTGGACAGCCCCCTGGGCCGGTATTGCCAGTTTTTCTGGTTTGAAGAGCAACATCGGCAGCGTAATCACTGGGCATAGAGATAGACCATCATATACCTCTAAGTGACAAATTTAGCTGTCTAGCAGTTCTGAAATGATACAGTTTAAAATACTGTGCGGCGCTGTGCTGTTATGCGTAAGCCTGTCGCTTATCATCAGGCCTCACTCGCCTTGTCACTTTAAAGTCTGTTACATTTTCAAGTAGATTTTCTATGACAGCAACGAGACTCAGTGACTAATGACGGTTTTAAAATTACTTTGACTTCGCTACATTAATACATCCAACGGTCACCCAAAGAGTAGGGCCAGTGATAACGGTTGTATATAAATAGGATATGAAAGTCAACTTATATTTTATTTCAATAAATAATTATTTTCCGAATCCGCATTATCTTGCTAAAGATCAACCGATATACAGATAAGCTTTAACCCTATTAAATTACATTCAGCCTCTGATATTACACGTGGTACTGTTACTAATTGAATTTTTAAGGAATCATAAACGGATCCAGTAATTGCGTCCCCGATAAATATCTGAACATTCGTGACAGTTCCGAGAAAACATTGGCTTTATAATGTAAGATTTAAGTCGACATGTACCTTTTATGTTTATAGTTGCTATGCTTATTTAAATATTATGATTAGCACTAGATTCGTTAAGCGCTTTTTATACTCATAACAAAAAGCCGAAATCTTCTATGACAATAATAGTCTGGTAGGAATAGTACTAAATAGTACTAGAGAAGAGTAAAGATATAGATTTTTATTTGAGAAGGCGACAATATAAATCTAAAACTAACAGATCATTTACATAATTATGATCGACGGAATTTCTAACAACAAGGATTTTAAAAGAAAGTGTTAATTAATTTTAATATAGAAGATAAAGAAATGAAAGGAAAAAGTTGTGGGCTTGACGATAAGCGACAATTTGTCCAAAACCCCGCAGTACCACATAGTATTTCAACTGCGCGAGTTGAAAACTCCTTGCGTTGCACGCGTCATACAGAGATGTTTGTTTGTGCTCAGTAATTAAGCTGGCAACGTTATTCTTCAAAACAGAAAACAATAGTGGTTATGCACTTTTATTATCGAGACTGGGTAGTGCTTGACCATAATCCTACCTTATTAATGATTAATGCATTATTCATTGATGGTAGATTATCTGGCAATGCAGTGGTGGACTCTGCTAAAGAACCCCGTAAATCTATGGAAAATTTCTTTTTTATTGATTTTCATGACAAATAAAAAAGGAAATAACGTTCGATGCAGCTCTGATTTTCTGTTCTTTTCATGAAACTGAAACTATCATATTGGCATAGGCCTTATGAAACCCTGACACACTTTAATATGTAGTTTTTTCCGCACCACAGTAAAGTCTATGCTTTTCTTAGACGCATTACAAGTAAGACGTGGACATGTTTTAGAACTGATTTCGAAGTCAACGTGGTAATCTTCATGAATGACTAAAGATACCAATTTGTTTCTCCTATTGAGCTTAAAACTTGAATCTAAGAAGAGAAATATGCTGTTAATCACAAGTGACCGCCAGTAATTCTAACTTTTAGGTACAAAGTACGAATTTGTCTTAAAACTCTGAGAGAATTTTGGATGCTGACTGCATTAGCGCTTCGCATGCAACGGTATCGACATGAAACAGATTTCCAACAGATAATGTAAAATCTTACCCTAATGAGTCTTTTCAAGTATCCACTTGAATAATTAGTGACATAATTACGATAACACGATTTTTTTTAAAGAGTATTTGGCAAGGAGAGGTTGTTCACCTGAGGTGACTTCTGTCTACCATACAATTTCATAATATAAATGTGCCTTGGTAACCAAACATTGCTAAATTCAACTTTACCTTTTACACCATTACCATAAAAAGGATGTAATATTTTCGTGGTTCATTTGAGTTAGTTTATTAAACCGTATATACTTAAAATAAATCAAACAATAAAAACTCTTGGGTCGATAAATGTTGGTTCAAAAACGCTAGTTCTAACGTCAACCCGAGTAACCTACGGTTTATGATGACCGAAATATATAAAATGAAGTACACACTTCAGAAGTTTAAACAATATTTTTAAAATTCCGCGATTCGTCTTTCCCTTTTGAAAATAATATAAACATCTTTATTTATGCTCAAAATAACAATTCGACGCGCTAGCAGTTTGTTCGTCGGCCGGCTTGTTTAAATAAAATCTACATAAATACATCACAGAGTCGTTTTAAGAAAATAGCCCAGAGGTGAATATTTGCATAGCGTCTCCCGTCGGAACACGTTTTGCAACCGCGTACCCACACAGCTAAGTTATTGTTCGTTATTAAACACGGTTCCGACCAGTTAACACCTAGTTTCGTAATTAAGAACGTATCTCGACGAGTTTCGCTGTCACAGGCTTCGCTATCGGGCGCCAAAGCCAGCAGCACTCGACAGCGATTAGTGTTGAGCCTGCGAAACTCTAGTGATGTGCTAGATAATTGTTCCTATTTTATTCTTATTTTTATTATTTATTTTTTCTTCCTCAGTTACAAGCTAATGATCGACTCTAATCCCGCAGATGGGAAGTCCTTAGCCACTTGTGGTGAAGCTGGTTTCTTTTACTTGTAAAACTAAAAGAAAACGAACAGTTTTTGTGCTATTTTGGTAGTGCATGACATATATAAAGTAAATATGTTCACAGAAAAACTCTCAATGAATATAAGAGTCTGCCTTTTCCATATAAGAGCGCTAAAATGTACGAAGCATATTGTAAAAATAACTTTAATGAACCCACTGTCGTCATATAGCAGTGTTAATTTTTGCATCGCTTTAATCCCAACAGAGCTTACTGTTTATCAGTGTTAATAAAATCAAGATCGAACGACTGCGATCCCCACCAGCCCTGACAACCATTATCATCAGCTGATTGCACTCCTTACTGACGGGAAGACAGATCTGAGATAGCAGTTAAATCTACTTAATATTCAAGCATCTATAAGCGATGGTCAATTTAAAATGCTTAATTGAAGTAGGTCTCGAGAAATGTAAAATAATCGTTTGGATATTCAACACGATCGTATTTTTAAATCTATCTAAACGGTACAGTACTGTATTCTGAATACGGCGTCTTAGCTAAGTCAACTTAACTGAAACTTTCATTTAATAAACACTGTATTTAAAGTAACAAAATGTTATTGCGAACGAGTACATGACAACGTTGTGGTTAAGATAACCCCCTATGCCATTGTTTCGTTTCGTCAATGTTATATCTTTACCCTTTAAAAGACCATAGCTTATCTCCTAAATAAACAATATTTAAATAAAAACGTTAGCAGTTGCAGTGTAAAAAGCTAGCAGCTTTGAAAATCTCACACCAGTAAAAGAATTTATATTTTTTGTGTTGTAGTTATTAAAAGTCTATTGCCTTGTTTTGATTTTATCCATTTTATTTAACTCAGTATTATCTACATCAAATATGAAATTTCTGCTCTTTGGAAATTCGATACGTTTATAACGTGGTCCGGCAAACTGGATGGTTATTAACGAAAATAATTTAATGTGAAACATATGCATTGAAGAAAAAAACAAAACACACCGAGGGACGTTTTATAAAGTATAATAAAGGACACAAATGAAATCGCACACTTAGCCGTATCTTTGTTAAGATACAGATGATGCGAGGAGACAAAGTGGACTTAAGGCGGAGTATACACGGCACAGAAATATTACTTGTTTGGTTATTTCGTCCGCAGCAATAAACACAATTTATTTGCTTATTAAATTAGGATTGAAATTAAAGTAGTATCCTTAAGCTTATTGAGGTAGAGTCTTGAAGCATCTTCTACATTGACATGGATATGCTATAAATATACTCTTCATACATTCTTAATGTGACTTGTTGGTAACTTTTATCTAATAAAATACTACTTAACAAATAATGATTTCTTGTATTTACGCGAAAATAAACTAATTTATGAATTTTATCGCGTTTTATATAGATTTTAAATTCCGTTTTAAAACATTTTATACATACTTTCAATAAACTTACTATTGAAAGTTTACCGTCGTTTTCCGAAGTTTTCGTCAAGTCCGATGGTACGCTTAGATTTCATTTTATTAATAATAGACTGGTCTATATAATAACGATAATTTTTCTCTTCACCATAGTCTCTGTAAAGTGTTGGAAATTTGAAATGAAACTTATAACACGACAAAATGCTATAAATATTTCCAATTCAAAATATCTGCATTTCTGTCATTGACGGAACGTTTCTTCATTTATTAAGTTTTGTCTTTAAAAGAAAATAAACCAAAAGAAGATAAAAATATGGTAGAAGTAAATGTGACAATGAACAAATAAAACAAAGTTAAAACCTTTAATTGTGCGTTAATATAACTAATCTAAATTATTTTCGCGCAGTCAACTCAATATTCTTATTTTACTGGCCAGTTAGAGACGCGGAAAATAAGAACGACTTTTTCAATGCACAACTTACATATTGAATTTCTGTAATGCACGCTAGGGTATTGTTTTTCGTGGAGAGCGTATAAGTAGAATTCTAATAATGAAACAACCGTAGTCCGTACGCCGTGTGCACCGGCCCACGAAGAATGAAATGCAAGAGCATACCTAGTATCGTAATATTTGCGAATAATCCGCAAACAGGTAATAGTATCCAGGCACTGAGAACACTGAGAACTCTCAGATAAAGAAAATATCAAGACTATTATAGCCCGTCGCACGCACGTCGATCCGCTGTTCGTATTGAGTGGACATACCTGAATGAATTTTAATAGATATAACACCACTTTTAACGCCAATACACTTCGTTATTTGGTGAGCATGCTGAACATTATATATGCGATTTTTATGAATCTAGCCAGTGATCTGATGAAGCTTTATAGAGCCGCATAGGCTAAAAGCATCAACGTCAGTCAAGATAAGATGAAGCTAACGAGTGATCGCCGTCGCTCAAGGATATCCGCAAACCAACAGAACTTAACTCTTGTCACTTTGAATGAAACTCATATATTTAATACATAACAAGCCATCTTTTAAGACCGTGATTATTTTAACGTAATGAAATTTACGTTAATTACTTAATTATACCGTAGAGCTGCCTGAGCCTATCGGTGGTAGAGCCACGCAGCTGCTACCGCTGCTGAATGGGCCGGCTCGAACCAGATAAGTACCACGAC
>DWHQ01000677.1:0-12892 GCA_018247955.1 Eurytides marcellus marcellus | reverse complement strand
ATCAATTATCAAAGCGTCCGTTACAATTAGCCATTCAATGATGATTTGTTTGGCGCAGTTGCTAGGCTATTGGCTTTGGCGTCGCAGATCGTGGGTTCGATTCCCACCCGGGACAAATATTTGTACGTACTACAAATACTTGTTCCGGATCTGGGTGTTTGTCCCTATGAAATTTATGCATGTAAAACGCCCTTATAACACAAGATATTTCTATCTTAAAATAGGGGCAGCGTTTAAAAAAAAAAGGAAAAGAATAAAACCATGAGCTACTCAAAAAGAGTAGCACAACTGTAATAACATAACTGATAAATCAATGCTAGAACCATGAATCAAAACGCGCATCAAAGGCATTGGCGCACGACAGGCTAAATCATCTGACAGAAATACAACCCAGACTCGGTCGAATTTAACTTTAATCCTAACCGAATTGCTTTTAATTGGAGCAAAAGGATGAGTGCGAGCCGAACGATCATCGTACCCAGTCGGACCATCGGAATAGTCATGGGAAATTTCGGAATTCCAGCGATTAGACCTCAATCGTGAGGGGTCCGATGCAATTTCCATTGACTGGCAAATTGCGTTTGGCAACATCAAATTGTAGGCACCATCTGTCAAAGCGTTGCGCGCAGCTTACGGTTATGTTACCGAAACTGCTCGTAAATGATAGCGCTATTAGGAGCAACGATTTAATGATAACTCTCGTATATAGTTACGTTTTATCCTTGGGATGCAAAACCATCCGAAATTTAAAGACATTGGAACGATTTCACATATTATATACAGCCGAGCTGCAATATAGAATAGCTTAAAAACTATATTAAGTGTAATTTAAACTCTGTAATCGAAGTGATTTAATGGTTTTCAGTTGAAAGACAGTTGGAATAAGCGACGACACTGCAAACGAAAAAGAAAGTACGGAGCAATTTAACAAAAGAATTAACACAAAAAATCTTGCCACCTTTTAAAATATGCAGTAACATTGTGAACCGTATATCTACATATTTGTAATTTTGGTTACATTAGTTTAAATGGGATTCTAGATATAAATAAACAATAATTCTCTGTCAGTCAGTCTCGCATAGATTTCAATAACAATTAAAAGCACAACAAGAATGCGATTGATTTAGAAGTTATTATACAATATAGAGAATTACTAAAACAATCCTCGATAGGTTTTTGAACTATTAAGATTGATACTCAAAAACAAATGGAGAATTCTTAGCGGTTTCAAATACTGTGTTCCGGTAATTGGAAGTCTTTAAAGGATCGGACGATACTTCTGCATAATGAATTCTATTAAGCTGTTATCGTCAACTTAACCCTTCAATTGCACCAATTATTGCCGATATTCATACTAATTTACGCAATTTGGGCTCAATAGATATTGAAATATTTATAGGCCATCGAGCGTGGTGTCCTAATTATATAGTATATAATAGAAAGAGATTACTCTTAATATTAAAGAACTAGGAAGGTGTCCTTGAAAACATTCTAGATATTAGATTTGCGTTATCAAACTTTTAGAAACTGGACTCTGGTTACCTTATTTGTTGAGAAATTTAGTAAGTACCCTACCTACCTACCTACCCTACTACTTCGGCCATTTAAGGACGATTAGCATAACGGACAGAAAAAACCGCCGCAAAATGACATTGGTGTAATGACTTAATTTTTTTTATAATCTATAGTGTAACCTATAACATTTAATAATCTTAAGTCGTTAATAATCTTAATATTTATGTGCGCATATTCAGGATTATTAAAGAATAAGCTTAATAATATATCTTAAGTAGTAACGCTAAGTCAATTTCAATAATCATCTTAAAATCGATCTTATAAGCTAGTAGAATTAAACACTATTATTTTGAAATGAGGCACAATCAACGTGATTTATTTAAATTTTTGCTGACTTTTTACAACTTCAGTTCTCGGAGTCTTCAAAGTCCGGTAACAGAATAAAGGTTTAGTGTATGTTTTAATAATTTAATTTTTTATTTTGTAACAGTTTTTTTTTCTTTTATAAACAAAATATATTACGTTGTAAAAATGCATATCTTGCATTTAAATTAACTTAGGTCTTTACTCTCCGCAACCTGTAGCGACATCCCGTTTTGACAAAGGACATTTTTTATTTCAACCACTCGCTACTAGATGGCGCACCTTTCCAACGTATAAAGTGTCATTTACTACGTTTTTGCTTTCTAGCATCGATATGTAATTATGTAATTTTATACAAGGAACGAGGAATGATTTAATTACATTGTCAAAAATCGATTATTTAAAATACGACTATACTCGTTAACAAACTATAAAACAAATTTAATATTCATAAATTATACGACCGACCGTTGCGTAAATGTTTTGAAATGGAAGGGCCGTGTATATTTACGTTCGTTTATAAAAACTACAGATACCCCCGAAGAAGTTAACTTGAATATCATACGTCTCGTTTGAAGTGTTCGAATTGAATTGAATGAAACCTCGCCCGAAATTGTTCATCACAGCGCGACCCGGCAATTATAATTAATTTTCTCGGTAACATTATCATTATTATAATTGAGACTGTATCGCACGATCTGTGACGCCACACGCCCAAAGGCAACTCTCTAATGGTGGAATGGACACGCCACAAACTAGCGGTGTACAGTTAATTTAACATCGCAAGCCTCATTTGTACCGTCCAAGTTGGTCGTGCCGAAATCACTTTGCGAATGGATGTAAATCAAAGTTTATATCAAAGAATCAAGATACGAAAATGACCATATTCGGCGAACTTAATAATAGTCAAAGTTTTATAATATTTCTTCTGTTGGGTCAAATTAACTTATTCATTTTGTTGCGTTAAAATCCGTAAATTAGTTTTACTATATAGTCAAGCTGTAGATTATAATAAACTTAAAATATATAGTTCTTTATATCAATGTAAAAGCATAATGTGATTATTAAGAAATTTTATAATAAATGACTCTTTTATAATAATTGAATTCTTTTCAAGAACATTATAGTAATATTAGTTTTCTTCATAATATTAAACTAGTGATTTAGGCATAGGCACATCTGTGTACTTATCAACTTTAAAAAGTGAATAAATTCAAGCTTAGTTACATTGAGTTTAAGATACTTATAGTACTTATATATAATAATAACAAAAAAACGAATAAGAAGTGCTGCTGTTTGGATTAAACCAAAAGCATATTTTTGAACAATAGAAAAAAGTGCAGAGAAACAATAAAAGTAACGCTCCATGTGTCTTATGGAACGGTACATCTTGTTAATCCCTTGGACTCTAAAGCTTTTAACTTTTTACTAAGCCTATTAACGTGGATATTTGAATTAAGTTTTGTATTATGTTCTTTTTACATGATTTAGGTAAATCAAATATGAATTGCCTGCTCAGAAATTTTAAACGGTACTAATTATTAGGTGTTATAGCATTAGCATAACACATTTAATTTTAATTTAAACCCAGTTTAACTTACCACTTTAATTAATTAATTCCGGTAATTTGACCACATTTCGTGTTCAATAGTTGTTCACTAATCGTAGGAAAGGTAATTTATGATCGCTTCACACTTTTATCTCTAATTATTGGCTATTTGCTTTTTTTGAAATGAATGATTCGTGAAATGAAACGAAAAAGTAATTTGAATTTCACTTTTCTTTTTATATATATTTTTTATACTTAGCCTCATGTATACATCTTAATTATATTACATATTTACAAGGAATCAATTAATTCGTGTTTTACTTTACAGTACAATGAATTAGATATCTAACATTTTGAAAAGCAAAACTTTAATTAATTGATACAACTTACACAATTTTACTAAATACTTAAATCTAAAAGGTACATAAAAATTCCTCCGACATGATCGAAATGTCTTCATAGCCTCTAATTTTGGAACAGAAGAACTTAAAAACAAAGGTAATACTTTTTTGGTAACTATAGTTAACCATTAACTTAGGCCTATTTGAAAAACTATCACAATAAATAAATCTCCAAGAAACATAACAACAATAAACAATAATTTCAGTCTTTTATAAGTCGAAAGAAGATCAAGGTGTTATGAGCTAATTGAACTAAACATTGTTGTGTGTACGTTACAAAAAAAAACTCAAATCAATCGTTATTCGGGAAATAAATATTTTTACATTACGAATAAACATAAGAGTTAACTTACAGTTATTCAGATACTTCTTTGGCTAACTAAAAAGGTACTTTGAAGGAATTGCCATCTTAATCGTCTGTACACTCGACGCACGTGTCGAAGAAAGTCTGAACACATTACTATGTCATTGGGACTGGTTGAGATTTGCACAAGTATTTAAGTTCATTGACGCCCATTTGCACCGGGCTTCAAACCTGTTACGCGCTGTGTTCTAGACGAGGTCGCTTTCGATTATGGTTATTTTTCACATTTATAATTAACGCTTCATAATGTCTTCTATTGAGAAGCCTAGTTGTCTTTTCGGGGCTTCTACGGGGGATTGTTGGGGATGGGGTTGTGCCGGGTGCGGTTGGTAAGGCGCCGGCGGTGGTGACGGTTTGTGTGAGAGGTCAAGTAGTGGGCTTTCAGAGGCTTGACTTGTCGAAGATACCTCTTGGCAGCCGTCGAGGTGTTCTAGATGGTGCTTGTTTGCTTCACTGTGTGTCAGCAAATGCGTCTTCAAATTTGACCTCTGGTTGAAACTCTTGCTGCAGACCGGACACTTGTGTGGCGACTCCTCCATGTGCAAAATCTTGTGAACAGCCAACGTCCTTGATTGACAGAAACCTTTACCGCATTCTGTGCATTTAAACGGCTTCTCCTTCGAATGGATATACCTGGAAAGATTAAGAAATTAAAATTAATGTCTCGTTATTACATAGTTATATAGATATTTTGATGAGAACTATTTTAGGTTTGAACTAGTTTATGTAACATTTAGATATGGAGATGATTGTAGCTTTACCTCGGTAAGCACGTTAGATACTGACGCTTTGGTTATTTGGGCGAGTAAAAAATAAGTTTGTCTCGTAAAAGCGAAGAAATATAACGTGTAATTTGTCGGTCGACGGAGCAAGACAGATACGGCGATCGTAAAGAACCAAAACCGGTCGTCGGGGAGCGCGTGCGCCCGTCGCGACCTCACAAAAAGTTTTTACACTTTTGTTTTTTTTTTCTACACTCTTATCGCCAGCGAAGCCTCAGATGAAACAAACCCTAAATCACGCCGTTGGCATTAGAAAGGGAGAATAAATCCAATCTGAAGTGCTTAAGATAATAATTGATAACCTGCGTCACTTGAGAAATTGATTAAACCTCCGCGATGTCCTTTACAATTACTTCCACTGAATGACCAAGACTACGCAATAATGTTAAAAGCGAACTTGAAATACAATCACTTACCTATGATCTCTGAGGTGGTCCTGTCTTCTGAAGGCCTTGCCGCATATGTCGCAAGAGTAGGGCCTTTCGTCCGTATGCGTCCGCTCGTGGATGAGCAGATTGTAGGACTTAGTAAACTGGCGGTTGCAGTATTTGCAAATGAACTGCTTCTTCGGCCGCGCGCCCGGTACGCCGGGGGCTCGCATCGGAGGAGGATTCCTCACAGGCAGTCTGTGCGCCATTGCGCCTGGGTATCTGAGCGAGTGATGGTACAGGGCGGCGTTGCGTATCCATTGGTTCACTAGCATCGCGTGGTACGGGGCTGACGGAGGCAGGGTTGCCACTTGGGCTTGCATGTACGCCGACATCGGGTGGTAGTTTGGCGCTGCTGCCTTGTCGTATTGATAGGGGGTTTGCATCGCCGGCCTGGGATACGCTGAGTACTGTGGTGACCAGGCGGGCTGATGACGAGATATGACGACGGCCGGAGGCGTGTCGTCTGTGGGCGTGTGCGGCGGCGTCGGCAGAGGAGGCGACGGCCGCTCCAACTTCACCAGCGCTTCGATCGGGAAATCCGGGGGATAGCCTAAGGAGAAAAAATCGATTAGAGACGGCGAGCAAGCCCTACAGTACTAAAAAAATTGTAAAAAATTCTTTCAAATATTTCTTAATAGTAAAAAAGCATATGTATACTTTGTCAGTATTATTAATTTTGACAGTATTGTCTTAACCGTAATTTTAAATATAGTAAACTTGATTAATCGAAATTGGAACTAGGTTTAAAAAATTTAACTCACTAACTAGTTAAAAGAGATTACAAAAATACTATCTAACATTATCAATGTTATTTAATTCGGTACATTTACAGCCATCAATATATACTCACTGTGATTCTCCTCGATATGATCCTCTTCTTCTTCTTCTATATTGATATCGTCCGAACTATCAACACTGTATGGTTTGTCTTCCATATCCAGGACGGAACAATCCATCTGAACAACACTGGGGCACTGTACTCGGCACTTCGTATCAACACTGTGCACGGCTGTGTCGTCACCGCGAAACCGGTTTGTGGACTGACAACTGGTCGGTGGGAGAGCGCGGAGCGTTATGGGCTTGTGTGCGTCGGTTATCGGGGCCCGGCGCATGCGCGTGGCGGCGGAGGGAGGAGATCAAAGGCGCCGCGCCGGTCGGCGCTTGTGTCGGCTCCCGTAGGGGCGAACACCGCCCAATAGGCGGGGCCTAGCGGACTCGGCCTTCGGAATCGATCGGCGACAATCGCGAATCGACTTAAGCACCCTACCGCTGACTCGAATAAAGTTCTATAGGACGGAAGCTCCACGCACGCTTGGGACTTTGTCGAAGTAACAATTTTCGAGTTACCGCGTTTCGGAGCTGGCGGTATAATTCGATGCAAATTTTTGGTGACAGAGCGTCCCCCAGTGAAGCTATTAGGTGAGCGGATTGCTCTCGTAATTGCGTCTCGTAGGCAAGTCTTTATACCGATTTTAATGCCTTTGTTCGCTCTCTCTTTATAATTTCAACTTCAATTGCCGTGAGCTATGGCTGTACATTTGTAATGAATAACGTTTGGAAATTTCTCTAGCAATCTACTAAGGGAATTAGATGAAAGCTCATTTGTTTAATTTAATCACATGTTGTCTTTTTATTTATGGAATTATATTACTTATAATTTAATTAAGCGATTCAAAGTAAACGTAATCCAAAACAAAATTGAACAAAGTTTGTATTGCAATTTCATTTGTCATCAACTTCATTAAATATTTTACCTGTAAACGGTAATATCGAATTAAATTTATATACAAATTCCTGCCTAGGCAAACCGTTTTTATATAACCACCAATAGCATAAATTCGAAACATACGTAACATATCATTCGAATTTTAACCGATCCGACAAAAAGGATTCCTTTTCTAGTTTCGAAAGTTTTTTTATATGCACGCTGTACTATATGCGCAAATCGTCAATCGGTTTTAACAATTGTTATTTTATCATAAAAGATATAATACTAGGGCTAATACTAGGTTATTCACATATACCTTACCAGGAAATTGTGTTTATTACACGATTACCCAAAAACAGAGAGTTTTTTCAGTCTATATTCGTACGTTCGTACTTATGTTAAGTACGGTACTTATGTTACTTAATAACACATGTGATAAAAGTTTTCAGTTTCAATATTTCGGCTGAACAACTTAATAGTAGTCAGTAACTAAGTAGTCAACGCACTATCAATTTGCAAGAGTAGAGTTCATAGTAAATATTCGTTTTTAGAAAACAAGAAGAATACCTCGTATTTTACAATGTACCCTATGTTTCGCTGTAGGGCTTTACCTGCTTTGCCTTATTCATCTGTTGACTCAAATAAATGAGTTTAAAGGTGATTCCAATAAAGGTCAATAAAACAATGCGGGTCCATAAAAACATTTGACGTAGGCATACTTCGCAGAAACGTTTTATACGACATTGAATAGTTCGCAATAATGCTAGGTGAACTTTGTCTTTTTCGGCGCGTCTAAAATTGAAAATTCTTTTATATTTACTGGCGTCAAACTTACGAGGTTTTTTCAAAGAGTATGTATATTATGTCTTTGTTCTTTGAATAATATAGTATTTTGACTGTGCCATTTACGATTTGACAAATCACGTGCTTGTCATTAATAGTATAAACGTAAACGACGAGCGTATTCGCTTATCTGAATTAATATTTTTTATAAACAATATATATAATTTTTGGCAATTTCCCAAATCTTTTTAATATAAACTATAACTCTGCCAAATTCATCTTCCTTCGTAAGCGCCATTGCTTGCAAGGGGTAAAAAGTTTTCTCCTTCCATATTAATATATGAACGCAATTTCTACTGAATGTAATTTAACGCCTCAATCAATAATTATCCTAACAGGAATATAATATCCTCTTTTTGAAACCAATATCTGCTATGTACATATACAAAAAATGTAAAATATCTCAATATTGCCAATAAAATCGTTATTCTGTAAAATTTTATATGAAGAAAATTTTTGAATACTAGTTAAAATTAAACGTATATATGTTATACGGTATTTTATTAGATTTTTACGTATTCTAACTTATTTGTAAAACTAGACTTAATAGTCAAAATGTAGCAGATATTGGTTTGACGACGACGATACTTGGCATACATGAAAAGATTAAACAATCATGAGTTTAGTGTGGTTGTTAGTTTGTTCATCTATAACGCAGCAACGGAGCGACGGATAATGTAAGGGTGTACTTTCTAACACCTTCTAAGTGGTACTTTGCAGACGCTTAGGACGGATTGAAGAAGCCAGACAAACCCCTTTAAACTAAACCATACGGCAGGCATACATCTTTCAATAAAGAAGAAGCATAGCATTTTATTACTAAGGTAATATTGAACAAATTGATAACAGGGGCTGACAAATACCCTTGCTCGTGTAAATTTTCATGTCACTGTCCGCCCCAAGTGTTAGGTTTATGTTTCTTTTTAAGGGTAAAGTGACGAGACGTGTAATTACACCCCCGATAACAAGCGACACCCATATCAACTGACCTGCAGCTTATTTTCGTGGCTGGTGGCCCACCCCTTCTAAGAAGAGAAAGAGCTTCTTATTACCCTCCCCTTCCTTCCACTCTTCCTCTCCTCCCCTTCCTCCATCTTTCAAAAATTCTCCTCCTTAATGACTGGCAACGCATTTGCAAGTTCTGTAATATTGCAAATGTCCATGGGCGGTGGTTATCACTTACCATCAAGTGAGCCGCTTGCTCGTGTGTCAGTCTACTCGATAAAAAAAAAAATCATTACCCAATCATTTGCCAGCCATTGCCCATAACACAATGCCACACATGCTTGGCACTGCGATGCTCTCATCGTAATGACTCCCTTGCAAGATTACTCTTCAAACCGTAAGCCAGTACTGCTTGGTAGAGTAATTGACAACGCAGTGATACTACTGTCCACAAAGGTGGACTCTACAAATGAGTCCCATCCCTTAGAAAATTATATAAAATCTGATGTGATGACGTCACATGCAAGTAATGACGTGTCGTTAAAATTTGTTGACGTTGACGTATTGCTAAAAAAATCTTTATATCGGTAGCTATAAAAACGCGATAACTAACTTATTCCATCATTACACTTATCTAGTGTGAATGAAGTCCACACAATATTCTAGGAAAAATGGTATTAGCCGATTTTTTCCTATGAAAATCATAATAACATTTTATCGTGTCGTATTTCGATAAAGCATTGTATAAATAGTAACGACCGATATTTATGAACGAGTTTCTATATTTAAATATGACAATATATTTCCACATTTTTTCTTTGTGTTTCTTCAATACGCCTCATATTTATCGCTCAGTTGATATTAAATAAAGTATGCGTAAAAATTTTACTTGCAGCATAATTTTAAGGATTTTAGTGACAATAATAAAGGCTCCATTCGGTAAATGGTTAGAACTCTACCGAAAGTCGGTAACGATTGCCACTTTTAAGCTTTCGCATTTGTATTTAATACAAAAAATCAGTGGACTCATTCAGTGATTCATTCCGGAATTGCTTTTCATATCATTCTATATATAAATTCGATTTAAATCCTACGTCACAGCAGTCAACCAAAAAAACAATCGATTGAACTTGCAATAACTGATGGCGCGAAGCTTCGACGTTATTTAGAGGAATTAAATAAACGCTGGCACAGAAACAAGCGACACAATGGTCATTCATAACAATTGTACAAACACACTGACAGGACGTGTGTCACCAACTATGGTGGGTTTGTAATGCGCGCGCGCAAACATCGGTCAGGTGAGCGACGACAGAGGACACGCGTCGGCGCCCTTTGTGCCGCGATCAAAGGCACCGACGCAAACACTGGCGAAACGCTACAGCGATGTCCACTTTGCAAAGCTCACGCGAAACTATCCTTTAACGAAGGCTGTTAAAGCATAAAGTCATGTACATGGTTTTTGCATTTGTAACTTTTTCGCTCGAAAGCACACAGCCGGCTGCGTTGCCACTAGACACCTTGTTAAGTCTAGGAGTTGCCTTGTTGACGGTTGAGGAATGATTGTGTGAACAAATCAGCATTGTAGAAGTATTCAGTGACGTTTAATTAGCAGCCCACCGTCGGCTGATTGGCCGTGTTGTTTTAAGTCTTGCAGTGAACGCGAAGAGTAGCAAATTACTTTGATATAGGATCTCTTTGGAATAAAATGGCAACGATTTAACTAATCTTTATGTTTTCTTGAAAAGTCTTTTACAAAGTCCGTGTAGGACGCACCATACCATTGCCGGTTGTTTCCGTGTTCCGGTTTGCACGGGTATAATTCCAGTGTAATTACCTCTTAGTAGAGGTGGTTTTTCTATGCCCAGTAATTACATATAATGATAATTGACCATACTGATTTTAATCAGGATGACGTGAACAGCGCATAGTGGAGTAGATTTTGAAACGTAAGTTCATAACATGTGATTGTATTATACTGCTGTGGTTACGCGCTAAAAATTGATATAGAGAAGGTGTCTTCGCTTTCGAAGAGGTCGTGAAGTCTGAATTATCATTATACGTAGATATGCATACTGTGCAAAATCCCTACTCTCAGTTTCAGACTCGAAAATAGGATAAAAAAGTGAAAAGAAATAATAGCAACACATTTATACGTCGCATCACCACAGCGATTATAAAGTGAAAATATTTGTTTTAAATATAAATTTAAAATAATATATGATACTATTTAACTGAAATATCAACTTTAGTTGAATTTAAACAACATTATTTTCGCGTAATATATGATTTCGAGTGAAATAGTTGCAGCATAATAAATTACTGCAAAAGTGTGTCAGGTTTCATTAAAGCTCGCTTATAGGGAATATTGTGTTTGTAATCTATCAATAGCTTGCGCGACAAAATTTCCGTCTATTAGGTTTGGTTTTATCTATTGAATATTTGCCTTTATCTATTATTTACGGCGACCTTTTCCACCTTTAATTTATTAAGATTAAATTAATTAAATTTATCCCCAACTATACAACTATACATTAAAAAATAAATGTCCAGGTAAAACTTAACAATGAGTAACAGAAAAATGATGTACATATATAATATGGCCATTTTGATTTGTGCCAATATATTACAAAAAAAAACTTGCGTTTGTAATTATTGTTACAGCGGCGGCGCTATTGTCGGCTAGATGAAAGGAAAAGATAATTAAAAGTGGCACTGGTAAGTAATTGCATCAAGTCGATAAAATAATTTGGAACATTCTGAATATATAGGTATTCCAAGTGGATGCCCTAGATGTCTGCATGTTTCAGTAACAAAAAGCGCTAGAGGTCGAGCATTTGGAATCAAACTTAAAAAAGTAATAGAATCGATTATATAATATTATTATAATAATCATAAACCTTTGTTTATCTCGTCTGATAAATATAGTTCAACGCGTAATTACAATTTCAACATTACATAGTATAAATATTTAGTTGCGGAAGGTCTGAAACCTTAGCTAAGCATACGCCTGTATTTTAGGATTCCGGATCTCTAAATCAAAACCGTAGTAAAATCGTTGAATTAAGTTTATTTAAAAATGAATATTGTTCGCATCGTTAAAGATTCTTTCGCTATTTATAGCGTATGCCTCGAAGAATGTGATCTATGGATCTAAGAATATTTGCCATGAAGACTTCAGCTAACCTTTTGACGTTAATGTGTTTAAATATTATTGTTATGATGATCATGTTATAATTACTTTTACTGTTATAATAGTCATGGTATAATTATAAGGCGGTTTACCAAACGCTTAGTGATTACAGTAGGTTGTGGAGACATTCAAAATTTTTAATTCCCGCTTTCCCTATTTTTTATCAAATTTGCTGACCGAAATGTGAGACGGCACCCTGTAGTGACTAATAACGATCTCTTACGATGACTGATATTTGTGCTTTTAGTCTATGCGACTCTGCAAAGCTCGAAATTGTGCTTTGGTTCGCTGCACTCTTAACTAAAGATATAATTGATAATTTGTTTTGTTCAGTAATATCACTATCCTTATACTCTTTATTTTAAATGGATAAATTGTGATGTGTTATTATGTTTCCGATTTGTGTTATTATTATATTAAGGTTTGCTGTTTTAAACCTCCTCTGTTTCCTACCTTTGATTTGTATCAATCCTTTCAGGTTTTAACTGTTAGACAACTTTTTATTCTGGCTACTGTGACTAGACAACATACACTACAGCCTAAAATCAGCCGAACTAAACTCCGTAACTATCTTGTAGCTAATATTCCCAAATTTAAACACAGTTTTACACGTAAATACTTTTGTTTTCTGGGCCCTTACTTATATAATAAGCTCCATCGCAAACTTCTCATTAACTCCATGTGCCTTCATAAAATGAAAAAAACTGTAAAAGAATGGCTCCTAACACTAGACTACAATAAAACAGAGAACCTACTAGTAACACTTAGCTAACTGCTCCACTTTTGACGCAATTTAAT
>DWHQ01000676.1:0-12892 GCA_018247955.1 Eurytides marcellus marcellus | reverse complement strand
CATATAGATCCAATTTGGGCCTTTGTGCTGTAAATATAATGTTAACCATCATTTTTTTTTACCTTTATTGAAAATGATAAAATATAAATAAAGTGACAAACTTTAAGAACGGGACAATGCGAAATTGATCAGGAATTTCTCAAGTGAGTGTACCGCAAACATCCCTTTGAAGATTACTCTACATTCTTCAGATAAGACGGACGGCCACCTATAAGCTATGAGAGTTGCTGTGGGGTACAAGCATAGATTTTTTTATATTGTTCGCTTTGGGGCATTTTTAGGAATGTATGAACATTGTTTATATTATTTACTGGAAACATTGTCACACCATAAAAGTAAAATATTTTAAAGATCTTATCGCGTTTATTTTAAATTTAAACGTCTCCATTAGTGACCGTCCCGTGTCCATGGATTCTGTTAACTTTTGAAATGTCGGGAAAATTAAGTTCCGTAAAATAGTTTCATTTTATAGTTATTCACGTAAATAGAAGAATTCATTAGGTACATTGACGCATAATTCAGAGCATCAAATAATGTTTTGATTGAACTTACCATGTTTTGACAATATATCGTGTAAGTAATATATTTTATTTAGTGTATATTTTGGGCACATTTTTTTGAACCTGTTATATATTATTGCTTATTCCTTTTTGATATTTATTCGATATTTTTACAGGTTATTTTGAATCCACTTTCACACACTTTGTCATTAGTTAAATGACAAAGTGTGTGAATTTGATATTAATTTGATGTGATATTTGCATTATGGCACTTTATCAATTTATCTTAAATTAGACCATTATATTTGGACGATATATTTAGTAACAGAATAAAAGAAGCAACATAAAACTGTAGGAGACAAAGTTTTGTATACTATTAAAAAAATACTACCTATTCATGGAAATGGGCCGAATATATGAGAAAATAATTTGTATATATTTTACTTACTGATTACTTTTTTATAAAGATTATAATTATGTGAACAATTATTTGACAATTTACAAAGTAAATGTTTTATTGATAATGAGTTTTTAACTCCTTGTCTTTATAAATTTTAATAGTTTTAGAATCGAAATTATGGAAAACGTCGTAATTGTTTAATATATAGCCGGTAGAATGTGTTTTATATTAAACAATTACATTAGGTACACATGTATTGTATAGGTAGGTATCATAGTAGATAAAAAAAAAACATTAAATTGTTAAAGTATTTGATGGAAAACAAAACAAAACATTTATAATATTTTGGAGGTCCTGCAGACCGTTTGCATTCCCGAATTTCACCAAAGAAAGCGAATTATAAATTTTAAGAACTAGAAGTACTACCGGAGACTGAGAAGATATCTAAGCGATGCTTCTGAAATCTCAGCTTACTTAAATATAGTATTGACATTAGAAAAGTGACATAATGTCCATTATTGCGCAAGTAAATAACGCAGTATGCTCGAGCAACAAAATTTTCGTGTATTGCAATTGTAGAGGATGTCCGGCTGTGAAGGTGACCTTCCTGAGAAATACTGAAAATAATGTTTCATAGACGTATGAAGTCAGCTAATCCAGTCAAAGGCCGCGTACCCGGTTATGTCATATAATATCCAGTCTTTGTCTAGTTGTAGGACAAATGTGTCTTTCCCTTTCAAATTAAAACTTTATTGTGTTGAAAGAAAAAGACAAATTTTACGATCATTTATATATAATTCGTCAACAAATTCGTTCTAAGAAATATTAGCTGGCTGCGAGGGTCGTTGTAGGGCAAATTTACTAGAGCTGTAAACTTTCAATTTTGTTCTTTATATCGTAAATATCTAATAAAAATAACTTGTTAAAAATCCATCCATTAAATTTTTTATTGAGATTGAGATGATGTTGTAATGGAATTCAATTATTTTTGAAGTCTATATTTTTCAATATTTCACTCTTAGTCTTTTTGTCAGGGAAATAATAAATAAATATCTTGGGACATCTTACACATTGTCATCTGATCCCGAACTAGACAGTGTCTGTACTGTGGTAAACGGATAATTCATATTTAGTACATACTTATATGTTTTTAAATGCAAACTTATATAAATAATACTTCGACACAGAACAAATAACTCTGCTCATCGCACAAATATTTTGTCCTGGGTGGGAATCGAACCCACGACCTTTGACTTTGCAGTCAAGAGCACTAACTGTTATACCAACGGGCCAGTTCAAATAATAATACATATGTGTACTTATTTATATTGAACAAAAAATATATGCGCATGTATATTATTGAAAATTTCGATGATTTTGGGAAAAAAGTCTCAACTGAAAAATTTACCGAACAACTGAGGACCAGTTTTCGCATTTTTACTCTTCTTAATTTTAATCTTTTAGTAAACATAGAAATCTTTTAGTTTTTAGATGACATTTATCTACACAATAAAACAACAGTCCAGCCTAAATTATGGGAATATTTTTTTTTCATTCAAATACTGTAGGGATTTCAGTTATTAAATATTTTATTATTTTTATAGTTTTTAATTATAGTTCAGCTTTTTCATTTTCGGAAACCAACAAGTAATATTTGTGGTAATCTCATTAAGATAAATCACTCTTCTTTCATCAATTTGTAAAAAAGGATATTTTAATAGTACTAAATAAAGGCTCGATCTAAATTTAAGCGCATGAGGTAGATTCCAAAAAGTTTTTCAGCGCTTCGTCATTAACACAGATTAGACATAGACTAGATATATACAAGCCCATGATCTAATAGGTTAGGCATTCAAAATAAACTAAACTGCATTCCCATATGCTTTCTTGTGCAAATAAATTTTGCTTTTCTAGTGCAAACAAGATAACAACAGATGTCAGGTTGTTTTTCAGATGTAAGTGAATCCAGAAGTGACGTGCGCCTACGCCGTGCCGCATAGTCTCTGTTGCCGTGGATAAAGGGGCCAAATAACGTTAAAAATATCCAGTACATGACCTACACTATCAGATCGACTTACGTCTGTAGAATAATGGATACATGTACGAACGCATATGATTATATAAAATTGTGACGTTAACACCGATCGTAATTTTAATATTGGTTGCTTTTATTAATGTTTTAAGGATATTTGTTACTTGGATACTGTTTGTTATACTTATGTTTAGTTCTGATTATACAGTTATTCATTTGTTTGTCCCTATTCGACCCTTAGTTAGTTATATTAGTAGTAATTGACTAAAAACCACGTTTACGGATTAAAATTTATAATTTTGCTAAATAAGTTTCATCGTATCATCGAAGAAAGTATTGGCATTTGAACTTTTGGAACTTGTGTCAATTGTGCGTGTGAAAAAGAAAACAGGCGTCCGTTGAAAATGAATATTCTAACCGAGCCGGTTTTTTGTACCGAAAATTAGTCGCTCACAGAAACCTATTAACACCTCAGTGGTCCGTCCATAAAGTCCGTGTACAGTGGGTCCGTATTAAAAATCAATCATGCGCTTACGCGGTGAACACGAGTGCGTCGGATGGGTTGCGGCTGATGGAATGCGTTGGCCTTAGCTTGGGTGCCCGTGCGCGTGTGTGAGGGCGCGAGGGAGCGCTGCCAGGTGGGCTCCCATTAGCAGCGGAGAGCTCCGAGCGGCCGCTCTTCATCTTTATGATAATTATTTTCTGTTTGTTTTCGTCGGGGAATCGGGGCCCGCCTCGCCGGCGAACGCTTCTCAGAACCGACTTCCATTGTGGTAAATTAAAGCCGCCCGGACCCCTGCCACGGCGGGAGATAATTCGACAGGATGCCGTATATTATTAATTGCACTATGACTTGTCGAAATGGAGGCTTCGAGTTCAGTGAGTCATTCATTCTGGTCACACCGCGCCCGCGTGGGAACGGCGCACGGTCATGATTTACACCGCAGACCAATTTTATTTCATTCCTCAAATAGTTACTTATATGAACACTGTTCGTCTGGTTTTTTTTTCCCACTTCGTCTCCATTCAATTTAAGCGATAAACTCCGCGGGCAGGCATGGGCGGCTACTTAACAGCTCGCATTTCGAATCAATTAAGCATTGCAGAAGTGAAGCGATAAATTCCCAATTAAGCGCACTCCGATCAACGAATTGGTACCGAGTTTTTAGTTCATTAACTAGAGTTAACAAGGCAATAAATAGAGGCTACGAGCCAGCTCAGTCGAACGCGTTCAATAAAAAGGGAACCGTAAATAAGCTCGAATGCCCGCAATAAAAAAGAGGAACCTCATAATGTTTACAATCTTGTGGCTTTATTCACTTTGTGTTCCAATTTCATGCTAAATCGAGCGGATAAAATCCTTCTTTATCAGGCAGACTCACCGTCTCGGCCGCGCGCCCGCCGCGCCCCCCCCTCATCCCTCCTCGCCCCTCCTCGCCCGCCAAAGTTCCGTGGGCTCATCTGTCCGCGGCCTGCCTTAACCGCCATTAAATAAGAATCACCTCAATGGGGGCATATTACTGCATTAAAAGTACTGATTTATGATTATTCAATTTGTGGGATTCTAAGTGAATTCCTAATTGTGTTTTATTTTTCATACCTGTGCTTTTTATAGTAGCAGGCTTAATAATTACGTCGACATGACTGACTAATATAAATGTTTAAAAATTTATATTATACATGTTGAAATTATAGATCAAATGTTAAATATAAAATATGCATTTTGACATAACATTATATATAACCCAAGCTATTAGCGCTCATGTTTCTCGATCAATAATTCAGATCGAAATTATAAATTCAATAAGTATGGAATTTTTTTTAATAGGCACATATAACTTATCGGCGACGGTCGATTACCTACACGTAATAAGTATAATACGTGGTAGCGCGTACATATAATGCTTTAAAATTGATAAATAACTTAACATCTATTGTAATTCCGATTTTTGTTTGATTTTCGACACCCAGAAATACTTTGGGTACACCGTGCCGCGATAAACCGGATCGCTTGTGAAAATATTTACCCCGCTACCCGTTTAAACGACTATTTGTTTTCGCTTTTGCGCGATCACTTATAGATCCTTTTTTTTAAGTGCGCGTTATGAATGCACCATGTGTGAAGTGCGCATGAGTCCAAGTGCATTGGTTAGGAGGCTCGACTGGTTATTAATTTTATGGTGTCGATGGCCGCACGCACCTGGCTCCGGCGGTCACTGCCGCTGCGCTTGCGCACCCCACTCTCCCCCCTCCGCCCCGCCTTCGTCCAGGAATCAATCACACATTTTTAATCCAAACGTTTGCCGCATTTCCCGCGAAACCGTTAAAACCGTACATCGATTGGTCGACAGCGAGTTTTATTTTTAATTGCGCGCCCGATCAACTCGATATCTCGATATAATCTATGGAAGTAATTATACTGTCTGTATTACAAACAGCGCGTCAAGCTGTCAATATTCATGTTTTGTTTTATTTTCGAAAGCTTGTAACGTAACGGATAACAATAGTTCTCCAGTCGAGGGCCCGACCTTAAGTATGTGGACGGCATTCCCGTCCTAATCGAACAGGTTGTATGGGCTGTACGCGAGCATTACAATGTAAATGGCACATTGGTGTACAGGTGTCGTGGGGAACCTGAATTTGTCCACCGCATCGTAGACTTCACCTTGTAACATTTCCATTGCTGCGTCGGAATTGCGGACTTTATTACTATAAACAAACGGGGCAGCGTTCTCGCATGCAGGCGGAAATTTGTAATAAGCTGTTTAGGTATTTCAACGATTTGCAACTCGTCACCGCCACAGACGAGACAACTGGGCGGCAGCGTTTTGTTTTATTGGGTGTGGCACACGTGATGCTTAATTTCTACGGGCTCAATAAAAACTAAATATCTAGATTTTATAGAAGATCCACTTAATTATAGGAAGAAGGTTAACTATCTAGATAGTTAATTCAATAGTCATTCTAATTTAATCAAGTTACCTGCTATTATATATTGAAATTAAACTTAAAGAAGATTTAAGATTGTGGTTTTGTTACACGTTATATTAATCGCTAAACGCATCTCTTTTCACGATTACAATTCAAAACTCGAACTCTATACCCTAAAATGCGTGAAAACTACTTATTACTCACGATTTCCCATCGGCTGTGTTTACAAAGACATATATTGCCACGGCTTCCTCTGAGCCTTAGGCGGCGACGTGATATTGAAGTCATAATAATGTTTCAACGTTTCGAATCGAAACGCGGTATAAAAAGAATACAAAGCTAACAATCATTTAGTGGGGGCACAAATTCCAAAAGAAACACAGCGGCGTTGATAGGTGGTTGTGAAGTATGTGTTTAGTTGCTCACGATAAGGTCGATGTATTCGTTTCGTGTTATTGAAACAATATTTGTTAGTAAAAGTTTACAAGTTAGCCCTTCACTGAACATTTTTGTGTTTAATTTAACGTCACGAGGCACAAGTGCTCATATCATCAAGGGGCTTTATAAAATGAAAATTTTTTTACGGGTTTTATCGCGTTTTAATTAAAATTTAAGCCCCCGACGTCTCAATCACTTCATAGCGTTCATGGTCACGGTACGGACTGATATGGATATTTCACTATCAATGATATTCCCGGGCTTCCGTAATTTTCAAGATTATTAATCTTTATTAATTTATTAATTTTTGATAATTCTTGTAAACAGAAACGTTGGGAATTTTAAATTCAAAATAAAACGATAAAATCATTGTATGATGTCTAGTATTCGCGTTAACAGAAAAAATCATAATGGAACGTGTAAATGCATTGTTGAATAAGATGGGCTATCCACTTTTTTGACTGTCCAAAAATTTTATAGACCTGGAAAGTTGCTGGTGACAACGGTGATAAATGCTAGGTTGCCATGTTAGTGATGATGGCATCAATGAATATTATGAATGAGTAATTGAAAATTCCATAGTACCCTAGGTAATGGGAGTTTGAGAAATTACTGTGGTGTCACAACATACCGATATAAAGCCCAAGTGCTCTCTTTTCCATCTCCATCGTCTATTGTGTAAGGCAACGTGAAGTCCACTGCTCCAGCATTTGTTATCATTTCTTTTTTTTGGTAGCGGATCTAAATCATCAAAATATATATTCCTATTTTCTGAAGGCAAAAGTGGATATATACGCTTTTCACTTGCTAAAAATCTTTGCTAGCCAAATTTAGGGTGGTGGGATTTGCCCCGGGTGCATCTACGGAAAGCGCTCGGATTAATATTTCCTCAGGGCTATCATTCCACCATCAAGCGAATCATTTGCTCGATTCCCAAATGAACCATTGCGGAAACTGTGACCTGATAAATATATCGTCACGGAAGTTATAAGTAACAGCTATTTTCATAGATATTGGTCCTTAATAATACTAATAATGTCCCCGACCGATTTCGGCCACGGCGGCGGCGGTCAATCTACAAGAGATCAGTCAACTGGGCAAGATATATAATAGCGTTAAAGATGTTAAAGGAATAGTGAGTGCCCAGTTGCATTCATTATTCCTTTTCCTCATAACCCGATGGGACGGATACCCGACACGATCGGTGAGAGATCATTGCTAGATGGCAGACAAGAAGCTGGGACTGACTCTTTACATGCCCATCTTACTTTATAAGCAGTCGGTTGATCAGCCCTTAATGCCCTAAGCTAACTATGAAACAAAAAAACAAAGTCAAACACAAAACTATCTCTCGGGGTTATACCACTAGGCCATGGAGGTAATTTTAGTCTTAGGACGTCTTTTAGTTTAGGAGGTAATTTTTTGGTCCTTAATTCATTAACAATAAGCTAACAACGCTGCTGCGTGGATCTATCTCCTATAGATCCACGCAGCAGCGGCAATTGAGCTCGAACTGGATAAGTACCACGACCTCACAGAAATTCAGCGTGAAGTGGAGAGTGAGGTGTTTCGTCCGATTAGTGAGGTAGCCGGTGGCCCTTCTTGCTCTTCATTCCTCTCCCTTCTCCTTCCATTTCCAGCCTTCCCCTTCTCTTTCTGCATGTCCCTTCCTTTTTTTGTCTCCCCCCTCTAAAAATTGTTTAGAGTCGATGTAAATAATACTTTCCTGATATTTGGTTCGAAGTTTTTACATTTCATCTTGTGAAAGAGATTATATATATAGGAATCATGAGCATTATAGAGAACCGTTAGAGGAAGAAAATCATGAACAGCCTGTTTAAATGCACTTTCTTTTTTTTAAAAAAAAGAAAAACACATTGTTTTTTAAGGAATACGAATCATATTGTTATCTGTATAACAAAGTCGTAATATCATTTAAATAAATATTTCGATGTTGAGTGTCAAATACGTCAGGTGTAACGGTAGTACAATTGATACCTGTGTTTACTCGGTCCCATGTTGTGCGTACGTACTATAAGTATGATTTGGAAGCTTTTCGATTTCAAAACTTAGCTACAAAAAATTGTATGACTTATTTTATTGATAAACTTTCTTTACACATTTTTTAAATTAAACGTTTAATATTTTTTTGTAATAAAATCATTTGTAATAAAGTTATTTCTGTCAACTAAAATGTTTGACTGTTTTCATTGCACATTGTTGACTTATCAAACCAATACATAAGTCTAAGTTGAAGCCACTAGGTAGTAAAATTAATATAGGTCAATAAGCAAAAAAAGAAACTATTCCTATCTATAAATTATTAACTTCAAAAGTAGCTTTCCTCCGAGATACTCTAGAAATGTTCACTGCATTAGCATGTATATTTATTTGTAAAAAAATATTTTTCAAGAAAACAAGAAAGGTGATTTTCATGCCATTCCTTCAATAATTTTTAAGACTTATTGTAGTTGTCGACTTTTTCATTTAATTATATATAGCAGCATATTTGTATACACTACGAAAACATATATACTACGAATAAGATACATTCTTTCTAGGTCTATTTATCCTTTAATTTTTAGTTCAAGAACACTTTTTTCTCTTAAAAGAAATATATATGTACCTACGGGATCTACTGACTTCTTTAGAAGAGTATCTATCTAGGCTTACGTAGGAAGCTACAAACATCTTGAAATAGATTTAATTCTAATTTAAAACTATCTCAGTGTGCTAGATACAGAGTTCTTTAAATATACTTTCCCTTGATTATGAATTTAGTGTAATTAAAAAAAAATGTTTTTGTCATATACTTCGATTTCATTTAAACATAATAACAAACGGCTCGGCAATCTTTCACAAGTATGCGCCGACTTTGAAAGGACGTTTTAGCACCTCCATAAAAACTGAAGCGAAACTACGGTCAATAAATTAATAACTCATCGTCAAATGCCTCCAATTATAGGACAATTTGAAGCGGAGTCAAGCAGGTAAACAAAATAGAGCTGTTATAAATTTTACAAGGGCGGTCGGGGCCACACTGCCTCTCGACCACATTATGCAGTTTTTTTTTCTGCCGGTTCGGCTTTTTGCTCCTTGGCATTCGCTTTGTGGGTTTACTTCCGTCGGTGCTTTTTTTATGGTGGCGCTAACTTCGGACACAAAGGGAAATGTATGGCCCAAAATAGAGCGTTAGCGCCATCACCTCTTTGCACGCTTCAATTTGTTCAAAGCCGGGTGTGGGTTTGACTATCGTGCGTCATCGCGATGGCATGTAAGCGATTTGTGTTCCACTCTTGGCCGTTTTCTTCTCGTTTTGTGTGAGGGAAATGTAAATACGCTCAGCGACTAGCGAAGTGGTTACGCCCGATCAGACAACAGTATGCGCTTTTTCTAGATTCCTGTTGGCGAAAATTCTTTACTTATTTGCGGTGCAATCACATAGGAGTACACTTGAGTGCTTTTTTTTTATTTGTACATGAAAGAGAGTTTATTCATCGCTTTATTATAACTCATGTAGATGTAACTCTACATGAGTTATAATAAAGCGATGAATAAACTCTTAGCCCTTTAATATCTGATGGAGTAGTGATGACTCATTAGTGTACGTCCTGTGTGTTACAACTGTAGACCCAGTGTCATTATTTAATAATTTTAACAAGATTTAATTACTAAAAAAAATTATATTGATTGTTTCTAAATTGTTTCACAATTTGATTGGCAGGTGATATCTGTCGCATATATTTTTTTATTGACGATTACCAAATCTAGAATTTTCTTGGTCATAATAAGGATGTTTAACGCGCGTTACGAAGCGTAACCACGTAATGTATTGATGCTAATTAAATAAATCAAAAACAGTGTTTATAGTGATATATAGGGAGTGAACTTTAACTAAAAATCATCCTTACAGTCTAGACTATGATATAATAATACGAAAATTCAGATAATTATAGTGATTTGTTAGAAAATTACAATTTTATTGCAATAGTGCTAAGAATTGAGTTGAGTGAGAAGTGTCTGATCAGAACGCGTAAGCGACGCGATATTCACGGCGGTTACGACTCTTTGGTCGCGACGTCGCCCAACCGTAATAAGTTGCAATTATTTACTACCTGCAAATTAGATTAAATATTGAAGATGGAATGTAAACATTGCACTAGTACATTGTTACCTGAAGATACAATTAAATGTGTGAATTGTCAGGATGTATTTCACTATGTATGCATTGGCATGAAAGATAGTGATTTCAAAAAGATACTGCCTATGAATAAGGCCAAGTTGAAATGTCTTAACTGTAAATTGAAGAAGAAAGGAAATATTCCTGATACAAGCCATTTAACAACAAATTTTCCTGAGCGCGTTGGTACAAACTCAGCGTCTCTTCAATCATACTCGACTCCAGATATAGACTTAAAATCTATGCTTGCACACTTCGACGACCGTTTTAATAGTTTACATTCAACAATGGAATCCTTTAAGAATTTTATAACCGAAGAATTTCGTAAACTCTCGGAAACAGTAAGTACATGGTCTACAAAAATTACTACCATGGAATCATCCATTAGTACTATCGTTGATCGTATGACTTATTTAGACAAAGAGGTCTCTAAGGTAGAAAACTTTCAAACAGAACTGAACGATTTGAAACTTAAACTCAGCGAACTATCGGAAAGCTCCATAAGGAATGAGCAGTGGGTTCGGCGTTCTAATATACAAATTAACGGAATTCCACAGAGAAAAGGTGAAAATTTGATACAAATCATAAAAACATTAGCTTCAAAAAGTGATTTTGCCATAAATGTGGACACAGACATAGATTTTGTTACCAGAGTGGCTGTGAAAAATGATTCGGGAGAAAACAAACCCCGTCCAATTATTTTAAAAATGCAATCACGGTATAAAAAAGTGTTAAATAAAAGACAGTGATTCACCGACGCTGTTTATTGTACGACTGATTGCTACAGAAGAATATCTACCTACCTACAAATAACTTAACAACTAATTGACATACCTAACACCTTCACCCTTATTATATACTCTTACATATTAATTTTACAACTTTAGATTAAACTTACACACATACAAAATAGGATCGACTTACAATCAAGAAAGGAAATACTTACATAGGATAACAATCAAATTATATATTTTACATTACAATGCATACAATAAAATTACAAAAATTAAATACCTAATCTATTTCACTAAATCCATATCTTTTTGGACGACGACGTTCTCGTTTTGATTCTTCATAAGTATTTACGATTAAATTGTCATTATCTATACCTGACGCTTGGGTTTCGCTACCGTGAGTTGGAGATGGAGCCCGAAGTGCCGGTGACCCTATCTTAGATGGTATATCGCGCTCTTCCACTTCTTTTGGCGGTAGCGAGCCAATTAACCCCTCCGAGCCGTCAGCAATGTCAGCCGTCGGAAACGACATTGAACTGCGCGATTTGTTATTGTTTGAACTATTATCAGATGAAGAGTGCTCCACATTTAAATCGATCTTTTTTCTTAACTGGTCGATATGTCTATGCATCTCAGTTCCGAGAGAAGATCTGACCCTGTAGTCTGTTTCACCGAGCCTATCGATAACCTGACCGGGAACCCACTTCCTATCACCTCTATAATCCCTAACCCAGACGCAATCTCCCGGCGTAAAACACCTATACGCGCCTCCCGCAGCCTTCTCCATGGCTACTTGCCGTTTAGCCACGTGTTTATCGCGCTCAGGCCGTAAACAGTCTAAGCGCATGCGAAGATTGCGCCCTTGTAGAATATTGGCAGGGCTGTCCCCCGTTGCCGCATGTTCTGTATTGCGATAAGCTAAAAGAAACCTACACAGAGATATATCTACGTTTATATTTTGTTGTAATGCTTTTTTAATGGTCCGTTTACAAATTTTGACTGCACTCTCCGCTGCCCCATTGGATGCTGGATGATAAGGCGCAGTCAAAATATGTTGTATACCGTTATTATTAAGAAAATCTAGAAATTCACTACTAGAAAATGGAGGACCGTTATCGCTTACTAATTGCTTTGGTATGCCAAACCTGGCAAATAAATCTCTTAATGTAGAAATTACGGCTTGTGCTGTTGTTCGAGTCATCCTAATAGCTTCGATCCATTTCGAGCAAGAATCTACGACTACTAGGTAAGTAAGATTTTTTATTGGTCCCAAAAAATCTATATGTACCCTAGACCAGGGTTGATTGGGCCACGGCCAAAAGCGAGGTGCGTGCGCCGGTGGGGCGTCAGCCACTGAAGCACACACTTCACAGGCCCGGCATTGTTTTTCAACGGCCTCATCGATCCCAGGCCACCAAACATAACTCCTTGCCAAGGACTTTGTTTTCACAATTCCCATATGAGGCTCATGTAATTCCTTAAGTACCTTATCTCGACATGCCTCTGGTATAACCACTCGACGGCCCCACATTACACAACCTAATTCTACATATAATTCATGTTTTCTATTAAAGTATGGTTTCAATTCTTTTATTTCCGTATCGGTGGGCCATCCGTCTTGTATGTAAGTGAGCACACGATTAAGAATAGGATCTGAAACTGTTTTTCTTTTAAGAA
>DWHQ01000675.1:0-12899 GCA_018247955.1 Eurytides marcellus marcellus | reverse complement strand
TTTTTAATATGTGTGTACAAAAAGAATAAATAAATTAATAAATAAAAATAATTAAGCGATAAAAATCATTAAAAAAGTAAATTTTATATCCAGCATCTTTGCGTAAATTAAGTTTAAAACTAGACATATTAATGAATATATGTTAAAAGTTCACACAGATTAAATAAAATCCAAAATATTTGTTTATAACGTTCAATAAACCTTTTGTCACAAAATTCAGGATATGTAAAATTAGACCAATTTTTTAACTATTGGTACATGGTTAATTAATGAAATGTAAAATTGGAAAAAAAAAGGTCTCTATAAAAGCATCAGAATCACTATAACTGCTAAAGTGTTAGACGAAAGATGTTAAAGAATGTACCCTACTACGCTCTAATAAACATACTTTGTAAAATCTTTATACAGTTTTGTATTCAATCAACAGGATTTTATTTACTTCACCAAGTTTTAACAAGTGTCAAATTTATATCTATCATTATTTATATTTATTAGGCTTCATATCTTTGAAATATTTTAGATTTCATTTAATCTGTATAAACTTTTAACATTAGATATATGTGTTAACATATCTAGTTTTGTACATTACGAATATAATTTTAAGCAAATATTAATCATAGCGGTTTCATAACTAAGAAGAGCATAGTCGGCACAATTAAAGAGATTCAAACTGTAGGTATGATATATAATGAAAATAATTTAGACTTTAGACTGGCGACTTGAAATCATTTTAACCCAATGGCCTCTTCGGCGATCATCTTTTTAATAAAAAATGTAAGAGATCTCTAATTATTAAACCAAATAAACACAAACCGTCTAAAATACCTAAAATATATCGTATATGTCCAACCAGTTCCACAGAGTTTACAAACAACCGAGCCGTGTTTGTAATCTGCGCTAATTGAAGCTAATATATTCGGCTCAGTCTTTTTAGCGCCTTGAAGTTAGCGTTGCTCCGTCGGATACGCAGGATTGCCGCGCGCTGTCCGCGTTTGTTGGGCGCGACGTTGCCGCTCCGAGCGACACCGCTCTCCGCTGCTCCCCGCAGTCTCGCTAGAGCGACAGAGCGGTAACTACGGGCCGCAATGGATTCCAACTCGAATTCATTCGATATGTCATTCCCAAAGATTGAAATCGATTCGGAAAGCGAAACCACCTCATACAAACGTGACAGTCGTTACAATTGGAACTCGGAGAACACTATGAAGCTCATCGACACCATGGAGAAGGATTGCAAGGAATTGTGGGACGTGAAACACCCGTTGAATAAGGACCGAGTGGCGCGTCAAGCGAAAATGGAGTACTTGGCGAGCGTTTTCGGAACGAGCGCGGAGGAAATAAGTAGAAAAATACACAATCTGAGAACGCAGTTTAATAACGAGCTGAGGAAGATAAAGAGGAGGACGGGGAGTGAAGGCGGCGTGGGGGCGGGGAGCAGCGGCTGGGAGTACTTCGACGCGCTGACGTTTTTGCTCCGCGCACCCCCCGACCCGCTCGATTCCGTCGATGCTGTCAATCTTGCGGTACGCTTTAATACGACGGTCCGATTATATATCTTTTGCAATCCAAATGTTTTATAATTACAAGTATTATATTACAAGTATTTATTTGTTCGTGATATATTTTAATTCAAATTATTTTCTATTTAAAAGCAGCAGGATAAATTTAAAATTTCCAAAATATTATTAATACATTTTTGATTTGCATGCTAATAGTCACGGCAGCTACAAACTCCATTTCGCACTTTTAATACTACCTTGTTAGAAGTTATTGTAATAAATTTATTGTCGAGTCCTATTCGCGGTGTAATGTAGTTGTTTACTTAATTAATAAGCAGTAACTTGATGGTTTATTACTCTCTTGATAACATCGTTAAACATTGTAATTTTAAATGTTAATGAGATATAGAGCGGCGATTAGACGGTTTAATCGTTTTATTAGCAAGACAAGAGTTGTCACGGAAGTCTGAACATAACCATAAATTAATGCAGTCTTTCGGAAGCGCTCAACATATTGACATAATCATGAATTATTTATAGAAAATAATGTCATGAATTGATTTGATTATATTTATCGATTTTGATTTTAAGGTTGCTATTTATTTTTTATTTGGTAAGGATGACACATAGATTATTTTCATTTGCATGTGAAACATATTGACATAAATAAACATCAGTTTTTATTTTATTTTCTTCACAATTCTAAAAGATAACACACTGGATGTCATTACAATTGTACTATTGTACATTTTCTTCCGAGCTCGATCCCGCAAACTAACCAAAAAGGCATCATTCATGAATAACGTCCATGAGGGCAAAGAGTCCATAATATTATGTAACTTATGTCGGTAATGAAACCCTCCAGGGGATCTCCGGACCCAAAGATTATTATCTAACACGGGAGGCGTTGTTTTATTTTATCAAGTACTCTTTCTTGATTAAATAAATATAGACGAACTGCTCCAAGGAACGAACTTCAGAAAATATTGGGTTTCTAGGTATTGTTTAAATATTTGTCTAGTTATAATTTTATTTAGGTTACTAAGTTTTAAGGGTTTTATTGAAACTAATTTACAAAAACTTTTTTGATTAACTTTTTCCTAAAAATTTTAATGATGAGCCGCAATTTTGAACATTTATAACATACGTATAACAACAAATTTAAGGTTAAACAACTTCGGAGCACTTATTATCATTTATAACTTCACAGCTGCTTTATTTGCCAAACCATCAATTATTTATGAAGTAGCAACATATCATGTTAATGTAGAAAAGCACAAGTGTATGTCAAGACAGCTGACATTATAGCATTTTTTCGGTATTCATTTTACAGCTTATCTTAAATAACGTTACAAAAACGTTTTAGCAGGTTAACACTACATTATTGAAGTTTTGTTTGTTTTACAAAATTATAACTATTGAAATTTAAGTCAACAAAGGGCTCTGTTACTGACAAATGATTGAGGTCAGCAAATCTTAGTTTTACTTAGTGCTCAGTTTATTTAGTTATATGCTGCAATGTCAACTAAAATTATTGGATATTGAATTGACTAATAAATGGGAAGTTAGCTGGCACTGTAGTCAATTGGAATTACAAATTATATCAACCTTTATATAAAAAATTTCCAAGGGTTCATTATTTGTTACAGTAGAAACAATTTGTATAATTCGCTCATCATAAGTTCCTCCTAGTAATAAGAGTTTTTCTTATTTTACGCGACACAGCTGGCTGAGTTCCAGGCGGATGAAGAAGTGGAGTTCGGGATCGTGGCTCGGGCGAACGTCAACAACGTCAACACCAACTCAAACACAAACAACAATCTAAACCTAAACAACAATATCAACAACAACTCGCCGACTCGAAGGGCCAAGCCCGCGATCCGTGTAGCCGCATCAGCGCCACCACCCCTGCCGCCCAGCGCTCACCCCATGATGTGGCCCGAGGAGCCCCTGCCTCGGCTGAGGCCGGGCATCAACGCCGATGAATGCCAGGTTACCTTCTCCCTGAGTAATAATGCTTTAGATTCATAACCTGCAGCACGTAACCAGCATAATTTCTGTGTATAGAGGTATAACATCTTAAATTTCTGGGTGAAGAGCGCAGCACAGGATTAAGCAGGTTCTGTACGGCACTGTGTTGTTATGAGCAGACGTGTCACTTACCATCAGGTGTCCGACATGCTGGTCTCTTCACTTTTTCTCATAAAAAAAAGCATCAACAACGTGTACCACAGTATTTGTGAAATTTTCAGGTGGAGATTTCTTATAATTAAGATGACCAACACATTGATGGGCATCGACTTATGTACAGCAATTATAAATATTCAGCTGCGAAATATCTAAAACTTTATTATTTAAACTTTATCTGACTGAACGTAAAAAATCCCATTTTTTAAAGTTTTCTAAAGTTACCAAATCAACTGACACCGGCTAACAATCACAAATAATTATATTTCATGTATTTATGAAATTTGCTTAACTTAAAATAAACAGCGACTTATGATGTTGATGACTGACTGATGACTGTACACGGACATTCATATTACTTATCTTATTTACTAGATGAAACTCAGTAGGAGATATAAATGCTTCACGAAGTCTTTGTGTGATATTGCGGTCTTTTCTTGGAATCAGCATCAACAGAAATTGTAACAACAGACTTGCTGGATGACTCTGTCAACAAATTTCAAGGTATTCTATTCCGTGCAGATATTCGGTGACTTCGTTGCTTCGGAACTGCGCACTCTGCGCTCGGACGAGTCGCGAAAGAAGCTGAAGCGGATGATCCAGAAGGCGATCCTTCAGGTGGGAGAGGAGGAGGACGTGAACATTATAAGCGGATAGCGCCAGGAGAGCTTCTGCGACTCGCCGGAGCCTATGGAGTGACACGAACCGACGCTGTGCGCCTGCACGGAGAAACTGCACCTGTGCCGATTGCATTAGTTGCCAAAATCCTTTGACAAACTTCAATATATGTGTGCGTATAAGTGTGTACAAAGACACCAATCGGCAGTTGGTCCGCGCTATTGCAGCTGCATGTGAATATGACATTTGATCTCAATGAAGTGATGCGATTGTTGTTATTTTATTCCTAGCCAAGACCCACTTAGTATATATGACATGTTGGTTATAAGATATAAATAGGTCTAAGGGTCAAGAAAAATTGTCTCTTGGTTATGGTAAGGACTATAGACGATTAAGTGTCCGTATTTAATTCCAATAATCTATTTTGGAAATGCTTCTTCGTATCTCCATATATTGATCTACCAGTATATTGCTATTTCTTGTTTATCTTGAAGTCACACTGACATTGAACAGTATATATAAAGCTATTTAACAATAAATTTTACTGACCTTATCAAATAATATACGCAGTAATATTAGTAATATCTCTCTTATTTAAATGAAACTACTTTTAATTGGTGTAGTTTGTAAACGTTCTGTATTAAACTTTTTCATTGTACTGTTATATGTAATCATAACAATATTATTTTTTTTCAAATCAATTTCAAAATATGTACATTTTACTTTTGAAGTATTAAAATAAAAATATTTATAATTCCATTCGTACCGTGTTATGAGTTAGAAGGTTTAAGATTTTTAATATTGAAACATCGTTAATTGTAAATTGCTAAATTTTTTTAGAAAAAGAAGGTTTTATATGAATTATACGTTAGTATCAAACTTAGTATAAAATAGAATTCTCAGTAAATTCTAGTACAGCTTAACTTAATAATCTTTAGAATAAACCGTTACGTGTTATAGAATAATAATATGAATGTACAGCCCAAAAACATTTCCAAAGTTTGCATTACGATGTGTACTACAATTTACGTTATTTTATTAATGCAACACGATTTAACTATTGAATTGATTTGACATTTTGAACACATCATAAGATGTATCGATGTAATTCACAATCTGTGTTTAGTGGCGCCACGGAAAATAAAATATAATAAATATTTCTTGTTTGATTTTACCCCATCCATCATGGAACACTCTGAATGGCGTCACACGAAATTATTTCCGGTTTTCAAGTACGAAACAAGCGTGCAACTACGCCTAGCGATACCAATCAGTGTCAAACGGTGCCCCACCCTCGTCTATCGATTCTGCCCCCATGTTATTATTGGGGAAAATTGTTGTCATTTGGGGTTAATAAACGAGGTGAGTTTTATGTTTACGGAGTGCCGTGTGGCCTGTCAATAGTTCGAGGTTGGACATTAATTATTTTGATGTACAGAAGCACAATTTGTATCACAATTCTGTGGCATTTTTTATTTCGATTAATGTATTTTTTATTTTAATATCAATTTGACCCTGGCCTTAAATTCAAAGAACAGTCACACGAGAAAAGAAATACACAAAATATCGCCAAACGTAAAAAAGGGTAGGCGAAAACCGTTAGAATCCATTAATCATATACACCTTTTGCTTTTAGTTCAGTTTACTACTATTAGTAGTAAACTGTAATGTAAGTAAGTATTAACTTACTTACAGTATTAAATAAAATAAATTGAAAGATTTTACAGCGTTTTAATTTATTTTTAAATTTATCGACTTAGTAATACACCTTTCAATTCGCAGCGTGTTTATGCTAAAAAAATAAACAGTTATTATAGGCTGATAAATAATTTCCGAACCCGGAATTAATACCTGTATTGTCATTGGACAACAATGTCACACAATGGACGGTTCCCAAATCAATCTTAATCCCATATTCCCAAACAGTGTTAGGGTTGACATCGGGATTCACAATAAAAAAATTATGCCATTATGTTTTATATTATATTTCACCAACTTTATATATTAGTTTTTTTTTTATCACAAGGCTAAAACAACGTTTTCTGTTAAAAGTTAACACTACAATTTTTATCCAAATTTTTGTCGTGTGAATGCATGGACGACTTGCGACTTCAATGATGAAAAAAGCTTGGATTCAAAATGACGTTGATGCTCAGCTGAAAGATTATACCTTTGTAAAACAGACTGATGTAAACAAAGACATTTTAAAAAGAGCGACTGTTGAATTTCTTGTTGGTAGCTTCAGACAAACTAACTGACTGACCAATTTTGACGTGTCAAAAGTACTTTATAAAAAGTTTATTTGAAACAATATTTTGAGTTTGAGTTTGACTATGTTGAACGACAACCTATTTCAGATCACCTTTAGAAATTATATCTGGTTAATTTTAATGCGACTTTTATACCGTGGCCGCGAAACTTTTCTCGAGCGTACCAGTCGGTATTACTATTATTTTTTTTACAAATGGTGGCTTCTGTTTCTTCTGGTTGAAATTTATTAATTTTTTTTTATTATAAAACAATTTTGCAATTTTGCGACGTTAAATTTTTATTAATTCATAGCGGTCACTATTCGGGCAGCCCTGGCCGGCGACCGTCGGTGACACGAGTCGCAGGTGGGAGGGCTTAGTGAGGGCGCTCGCCTAATTGCTTCCTCCGACGACAGATAACGTGGGGCGAGCTCAACCCTTAGGGCGAGAGACGGCCACTTTAACCTGCCTACACAAATTGATATGAATCCTCTAAAAAGGCGGCGGGGAAAAATTCCAGATATTTTTTTTCAAGGTGAGACCGATTGGACGTCTATCTGAGAAACTAAATTAATTGCGTGTTTTTGAAAGACGTTTATTTATAATACGTGAATAGAAAAGTTGGCACAATTATAGTTTATATATATATAGAGAGATTGACAGAAGGAGAAGCGCAGAATGCTGAATAATAATTTTATATTTGCCTCGAATATATTGCCTTTTATAAAATATTCTTTTTATAAAATTCTTTTCTTTTACGTTTTTTCTTAAATAACTAAGTTAGTTACGTCTAGTGATAAGTGATTCAACTGCCCATAACAGCACATGACTGCTTTTCTTAGCGCTGCTCTCATCTTCTAGAAATATAAGATAAGATTACCATACCGTCATTACGATAAAACTTCACGCACAGTAATTACGCTAGGATCCCAAAGTTTATATATACCCTTCAAACTGCTTAATATTACAGCTTGGTGGAAGAATAATAATGTTATTCTTACCCAAGCCAACTTTACAAGACTCTGTCTTTTGTATCTCTCTACTTTCGATGAATAGTGAATTTCGACCATTGTTACATTGGAATTTATATTTTTACATCAACAGCTTTCGTGATCCGAGGACAAAAGAAAATTACCACAAATTGATTCGAAAATTAAACACAGACACAAAATTATTTTGCAGTTGCCCGCAATTATATAGTCACTTGCCTGCTTTGTAAAATTCTGTACTTATATAAATCTTGATGAGAGTTTTTTTTTATTTTTTTGAGATATTGACGAGACGAGCAAGTCATGCACCTGATGGTAACCACGCTCTTGCCCATAACAACACGGTGTCACGCAAAATGTACTTTTTACTGCGCTGCGCTTTCATCCCTATAAAGCGAATCACAATAGTGCGGTCATATGGCAAGCTAGTAGACAGCAGTACATTAATACTACCTCAGGTGGACTTGTAATATACTTGTACCACTTCCGACAACTTCGAATAAAACTGTCAACTGAGCGGGATATATTATAGTGCAAACGCGTAGACAGTTGTACTCCGCCCGATGGGACGGATACCTGATACGACCGAAGAGAGATCAGGCGCAAGGTGGTGACATTAAACCGACTTCTTAGTAACGACTCCTCCAAGTCACCGCTAGATAGCGTGGACAAGAAGCTGGGACCAAGTGTTTACTTATTTTTCAGACAATCGGTTTATCAGCCCGTAATGCCTTAACCCGACTAAGAAACATCAACACAAAGTCATAACCCTCCGAGGGAGTCGAACCCCCATTTTGTAAAACGCAGGCCTATGCCACTGGACCACTACAAATTATCTCTCAAGTAAAATGCAATAATACGTTTGCTAGAGAAATGAAATATAAGTTTTTGTTGTAATAACGGACGACTTTAAAGCATATATTAACTATAAAGCCAATTAAAGTATTTTGAGCGTACGGAAACCAAGAAGATTTTTTAACATTATATTTAAATTAAAACGATAGTCAAACCTCAGGCAGGTTCTAATCTTTGATTGACTAATTAGCTTATGTTTCAAATTATTACCGTTCACTTTAAAGTTCTGGATTTTGTAATTTAATTTAAATATTAGCATTGTCTGCTGCGGTCCATTGGAGATCAAGATTAAAAAATAAAATATCCTTCCTAACTTAGAACTTTCGCCCCATAAATAAGAAAGAATCTTCATATGGAAATGTAACTTTAGGGTCAAATTAAAAAATTAAGTATTCGTCAAGTTTCACATAATCTATATACAAACAAAAGTTTAAAAATGGATTTAAAACTTATCTCAGTCGGAGATACAATTTTTACATAATCAATATTAGGAAATTTCTAGATCCACACAGACAAAATATCATGCCAACGCTACTTAACGACAAGTCTGTCATTGCATTGGCTATCTGTGTGCATCGGATCCATTCATCGCATACATAGATAATCTA
This sequence comes from Eurytides marcellus marcellus, assembly GCA_018247955.1. Taxonomy (NCBI): domain Eukaryota; kingdom Metazoa; phylum Arthropoda; class Insecta; order Lepidoptera; family Papilionidae; genus Eurytides; species Eurytides marcellus. The sequence continues at coordinate 3,894 of DWHQ01000675.1, read as the reverse complement.
TTTGTTGTACTAACGTATCCACGTTGTGAAACTTTCCCATGCTATCAATTAGGCTATCGCTAATGCCCGCCGATAGCATCGGGGACCGCCCCCACGCCATTGTTTACGTTATGAACACGTTAGAGCACTCGGCGGCACTAACGAGCGAGTTGTGGACGTACTTCTTGCTCCCAAGTAGCATTCCTTACCTTGCCTTTCGAAAGATTTCGAATATTTCACTTCACTTGCTTGGATTGAGATGCTTTGGGAACTTTGTATTGGCAATTTTGCCGAGTCTTCTATTCTTACGTTAGTTATTTTTCCGGCGTGGATAAAATTCACACCATTTGAAGTTATTTTTAGGATTATGGTATAGTACATTTGTAAAATTCAGAAACATCAAGGAAAAAAATTGTTGTTTTGATTTGCCATTCTGTTATATCGATAACCTGAGAGCCACTTCGTAGCAGAACCTTGGTGTTAGGTCAGGAATGGCGTAAACGCTCTCGACCTCCGAATGTAACTCCATGAGTTTTGATCCATCTGACGCGTCGTCTATACGACTGCGCTGACAATGGATCACCTCTTCATCTCAGCTCCATCTCACCGGCCGTCTATTAGACGAACGTCTACCGCAGTCCAGTACGGTCGAAATAGGTTTTATGCCACTGCTATGCTGGTAGACTAGCAAATTTTACAACCATATATCACGACCATCGTAGTCAAAGAAAGGATACCATGAGAGATCTGCTTGCCGAGCTTTGACAAAATTCCAATACTCGAATCTAATAGCCAACTACTGTATAGATCGATCAGCTTTTATCACTAGTATAAATAAGATTAAGATGGTATAATGGATATAATAAGTAAGGATAGTTACTTGGAATCGTCATATCCTATAATTCCGGTATCATCGCAGCACAAATTATTTCCCTACTTACATGTCTCCTTTTTACCATTTAGACATGTATCTTATTAGTATTTCAAGTTATTTTACAATATTTTCTTTCGTCTTTTTTTCCTACAAGCCATAATCTCATCATCGCTATACTTTTACGGATACGAACAGAAAGAAACGAGCAATTTATGTATATATAAAGGTTCATATATTTGGATTTTTGGTAAACCCTCCATAAAAGGGCGAATAAGTATTTCTTTTTCACACCGTTGTACCATTTGGTAAATTATACCTTAGTCTATCATGGAGAGACGAGACGAGCAACTCGAAAGCCTGATGAGAAATGAAATGTTTGCCATAGTACTACTTTTAGTGTTTTAAACTACTTAAAACCTTCTTATTAAAATCACTTAGATTTTTAAGGCCTAGCTCAGCACTGCGCTCGTCACCCAGAGTTCTATGTAAGACGGTCTATGCCTAATAATTACGCCGGCAGTATTATTCTTCTTTCTGAAAATAGTAATGCTAGCACATCTCTGCTTGGCGGCGGAAAAACCACTGACAATGGTGTAACAAACGGAAATTGATTTAGGCGTCTCAGAATAACCAAAAGAAAATAACATTAAATATGATCGAAATTCACCGAGCGAAGCCACAAACGTGATTTTGAGTAGTTTAGTTATTTAGTATTCAGTTACCTGCATAACTAGATCAAGCTTGTGGCTAGCTACTACTACTAGTTACTGTTAAGTAACTAACTAATATTAGGAATAAGAATGTTGAATATGATCTTGATAATTCTGATAATAGACAACTGAATTTTTTGACTGCTTGTTCATTTGATACCTCACATAGTGTTGCCTTTTAGGTCCTTGATAGCACTATCCAGATCGAATACTCGTTTCGGTCTATTGTCCCGCTTATTGCTTCGATTATCCAAGTTCTTGTGGGCTTCGCGTAGATTTTAGTGATTTTATAGCTTAACATCGCATCTTTATAGATCGAGAGATTTCCTTCGTGTTGAATGAAACGAAAAGCAAAAACCGCGTTTTAGTTTACGATCGTACAAGTTGGCGCCTCGACGCCGTGCGTCCCACTCTCGCAGCCCAATTTCTAAAGTGTCCTGCTCTTGCGTACGTCGACCCTGTCGAGGAACGATGCTTTTAGGACTCTACATACCGGCGTTATAATTGTACCGATGTCGTCAATAGTGGTATTCACCATGTATGGGATTGTTTAACTAACTTTTTTTAACTATGGGAAATCTAATGGCCGCGTCCATTTAATATCCTGAAAGGTCAATGACCGCTTTTGACTTTATTTTTGTGTTAATTTATTATGATTATTATATTTACATTCGTAATTAAATATTTATCTGTAAAGTTCTTGTTAATATTGACATCTTTTAGTAAAAGATCTTTTGTAATTAGAAGTTATTTCCCAAGATATTCATACTCAATGTTATCTTTTTACGATTACACTTCGAAAAGTCCGTCCGTTCGTCCAGTTTATATATATTGGCGTATATCAATTTTTTTAACTTAATTTACCAAATTTTTATAATGTCTATAATATCGATTTTGTCAAAGTAAATTACCATTACAATGTATTTAAATTATTAAGAACTTTAGTTAATTTAATCCAGTTACTCTTCTTTAGCCGGCATACATAAAATATCTTTTTTCCTTCTTTCTTTCCATGAATAGGTAAGATATATTTTTTTATTCATATCAAATAAACCATAAACAACAATAGGGTTAGAGGTAACAACCATAGACAGAGTAGATAAATAAACCCGCACACGAGGAGGTGGAGGGAGGGGAACGACTGACGGCAACTATTTCTACACTATCTAGTAGTTGTGAGTACCAGGGGCGCATAGGCGAGCGGCGTCGCGACACACGCCACACGCACACCAAAGCGACCATCTACTACGGCACTGCGTAGTCATTCATGCGGATGACAGATACATTCTAACCGCGCCCGTTGTCTTTGTCGTATTAATAATCGACGTTAAAGCATTGCTCGCCAAGTAATTTATTATATCGCTCCGTAATTCATCATATTTGTACAACCTTTCACCGATAAATTCACATTATATTATCGCTAGTAATTTCGCCATTGTGCGTCAGTTTATTTGCTCAATAGATGATTTATGCGGTTGTTTGATAGAAATACATTTTGTTTGTTCTGTCATTTGCAACAATTTCCTATGCCTCTATCAACTTTCAATTTCAAGTTTATTAAAATGTCTCACCTCGACAAATACGACACATGTCAACATCTATGAACAAATTTTCTGTTAAGGTATGAATAAAATTACGTATTAGCTTCGTTCCTTCATTATAATTACAGTTTACGCCAACATTTTAGTAATATAACTCGATTTGCTATTGATATATTTCCCATAAAAACTTTGGAATCCTCGACATACTCAATACTTAGTAATAAAACCATGATTTATTACCATATACCATAGATAAGAAAGAACCAACAGGAATTTATACGTTTAGCGTAAAATATAATATAAGAAAACGTTTTTTTTTTGCTATAAACTCTGCCATACTTTTATTTTCTTAAGACGGTGGGTGACATGGGCTACTTTTTTAAAACTGAAATTTTATAAAAAAGGTGATATTTGTCGGTAACATAATTTGCATAACATTTTGAGGAAACAGGCCGCCACGCGGTCAATATTTTACAAATATGGTTGGAATGAGTAACAATTCTTAGATATTCAGGTTTTCTCATGATTGTTGTTTTCCTTAGCGATTTAACACGTAGTAATATAGCACTTAAAATCGAAACAACATAGGTATAGAGGTATTCGAACTCAGGTTGTTCGATTATATTCGATTAAAGAATGACGAGCATCTGCTACTATAGATTCAATAAACAACTAGCATCAATGCTAGGAATATGCATTTCTTATAAAAAAAAATCTAAACCGACTAAATTCAAGCAATAATATCTCAATCAACATACATTTAATGGTGTTTTTTAGCGTACTTTTGAAG
>DWHQ01000674.1:0-12902 GCA_018247955.1 Eurytides marcellus marcellus | reverse complement strand
CCTTTATGCTTAGATCCATCGACTGCATCGTTGTGACTACCACGGGTGTTCTTGGTTCGTCTAAATTTTATTTTATTAAAAAGGTTGTTGGTGACCCAATTATTTAAATTTATGATTTTGTTACTTATTTCATATTTTATTTTATCAATTTCATTTTACATTATTTAATATTATTTGTTATAATATTGTAATACACCATTTTAAACTAAAAAAATAAGGGGCAATGCGACGCTCTGATTGGCTGACGGGCTCGCACCTGATTGGTCAGTGGTCGAACGCGTGATATCTTCGCGCTCAAACTTTCGCGCGCTTGGAGAAAAATATAGTCTTCTTTTACCGCGAACGAAATAAACAATTGCGCACTTATTTTAAAGTTTTTAAACTCAAAGCATGAGTTTTTTCGCGATCAAGTAGCCATTCGGAATGACTACACTACGGTTAATAACAAAAGTACTGTGGTGTTCTATGTATCATCAATTTACGCACTCTATTTGTGAGGTACATTTATAATAATTATAGTATTTTAATCGATTAATAAAACAGTTGTTAATAAAAATATTGCCTGATGGTAAGAGAGACCCTTGCCTATAATAACGCCACACAATTTTGAACTTAAACCTGGTGGACAACGTGCTGTGATCGTCACTCGGGAATGTTTGATGATATACCTATTCGGGTCATAAGTTCTGTCACATGTGAATTGTGAAATAATAAACACATGTTTGTTTTTACAGTAGCCATTTATATCAAAAAGAACTTACTAAAACATAGCACACAACCACCAGGCCAGCATTCAAAATTGAAAAGTTTTCATTATGTGACAATATATGATCTCACTAGGTATACAAACGAGCACACTTCGTAAAAGACGAAGTGTGCTCGTTTGTATACCTAGTAAAAGACGAAGTGTGCTCGTCGAAGTGAGTCCTAACACAGAAAATAATAGGGAAAACATTTACAATCTATGAATATTTACAACCTGCATATTTTTCATGAGCGATTATTTATATCGGCCTTACATACAACTCTCGTTTCTTTTGACAATGAATCCATAATTTTTAATTATATTGAGGTATACATTAAAAAGTTTTTATTATAACATTGAACGTTACAATCCTTTACACTACACCGTTAATTACAGTTTCGTTATTTTCATTTTTATATTTTTTTATACAAAACCCGGTTGACAACGACAACCGAAGTATGTTACTAGTCCATCCGGCATACTTTGTGTTGCAATTTACGATGTATATCTAAAGAACCAATAAAATAGTTGAGATAAAACGCACTATCGAAATATAAAGAAACACCTTCGCGTATGATATACATATATATGTTTCACCTTCTCGAATGTAGGTAGGTAACCGTTTTTAAGTTGTTTCGTGACAAACATACAGATACCATTCTAAGCTCTGCAACTTTAGTACGCAGTATAGCAGTTATATAACGTTAAATTTGTCTCAATCAAGTTAGTCTTAGAGGGTATTAAGGAGTAATAAATTTAAGTTTAACGCCATGTAAGCGTACCCCTCATCGATTAGATAACGTATAAAGGGGAAAGCTCGTATAGGATTCGACGACCGAACGCGATGGGATACAAATAAAAAGTTTGAATAGAAATAAAAAGTAAAGACGACTGGCTGTGACACCGACCATGTCATTTCAATTAACATTAAAAGAAATAAAAATGCATCGGCTGGGTGCGTCGGGGACATAAATTCGTTATAATTTCAATGCTCAGCTTGAAATACGTGAAAGTGATAATGCTTAGTACAGTTATAGGATTTCAGATGACCTACTCACGTAACAAATTCAAAGTCCATACGAATTTTTAACACTCTATAACAATTAGTTAAAATATATATCAAAAAACACATATTTAGTCATTCCAGAACTATGCGTCATGTCAAAAAACAAAGCAGGGTCTCAACACTGTCAGGTCTATAACACTAGGTCATGGGCGGTTAGATTAAATTATAGTATACAGACGCAAGTGAACTCATACTTTTCTCTCACACCCCGATGGGACGGTTAGTTCACACGACTGTATAAAAGTCAGATACAGAGGCACATACATTAAACAAACCTCATAGTACCGACTAGTACAAACTACAACTAGAAATCGCGTCGACAATGAGCCGGAGCGATTTTTTATTTACCCATTCAAAGCAGACAATCGGATATCTGCATAATGCCCTATCCTGTGTAAGAAAAATCAAAACAAAAGCCAGTGTCCTCCATTGGACTGAAACCTGCCACCTTTATTAGGCAGTTTTTTGCTATATCATAGTCGTATTCTTTTTGGAAGTAAATTCATGATTAGAAGTTCGAAAACTAATTGACACGCCTCTGCAATATATACAAATTCATAGTTACTAAAATCTGAACTCATCATTATAATTTAAAATTTTAAATAAGCTTATTAAGATGCCGCTGCACCAATTCATAACCCCAGTGTCGGAACTTACTTTCTCAGAAAAGTAAACAAAATTCTTTGTTGTTTTTCATAAAGCCAAAGCTGTGTTTGTCGAGTGATATCGCATAAAAGAAAACAATTTGATAACAGGTCCATGTTTAACAAAGTTTACTATTTAATCCATCGTCACTGCAAAACGTATTCCGAATTCGAGAAAAGTCTCATCCAAGTATGTAATTAAAATATATTAACTAAAAGTGTAAAATGAACACAAATGAATAATAGATGCATAGATACTATGAATAATAGATTTGATTGGATTTGATTTATAACAAAAGAAGGATGGTTGTCTATTGAACCTTGCATTATATATTAGATATATTGTCTTCAGATCCATTTGTGCCAATGAGGTAAATCTGACAACGTATATTTTATCAAAATCGATGGAATCGTTTAAAGAATTACGATGCAAATGTACAAAGGGGTAGTTTTTTTTTTTAATTTTGTTGACAGAGAATGATGAATTTTCGCACAGACATCAGATGTTACCAAAGACAAGTACAAAGGAGTGCTATGGCTCGTGGGGTCAGGTTACCAAAGACCACTCTTTTAGTTTAGCAATGCTATCGCAACTTTTTAAAGAAGTATTATAAAAGTCAGTAATTAAAGTAATTACCTTACATAAGTATACAGTGTACTAAATTCCTGCGAAAAAATTAAACAAAGAATACATATAGTGAATGCCAAACTATCTTAATACACTAGCTTTAATTTTAAATACGACCTAATCTCATGTCACTATGCAAATACCCTCAGAGGAGGGCCGTCGTTCAGTTTTTATCTTTCAACCATTGTTTACGTTGCACTACGAATAAAATACTTACATTATTTTCTTTGTGAAAAAAAAAAGAACCAAATACATATTAGCAGAAGACGAATTAAAGCGAGTTCCTTCATTGCAGCTATTTCAAAGTAATAAAAGAAAAACCTGAAATTTCCGCTAAAATCGGGAATTTTCTGTATCTATGCAGAAAATTGGTTATCCCCAACTTATAAGGGTTAAAACAGCAAAAAAATATAAAAAAATCGCTAAATAAATTTGTAAAATCAATAAACATTTGCCTTCCTTGACGTGAATATGCAACGAGGAAAATTTGTAACTGTAAAGCTATTTGTGCTATACTTGAATGACATTGCTTCTCCATTGACATCTATACAAACTGTCAGACATTTGTCCCCAACAATTCAGTTATTTACATTATTTCAACCTTTGAACAATTGGTTTGTTACCGTTTCACTTATTTGTTTGAAAACTAACACTCCTTCAATCGTAAGATTTTCTAGTGATAACTGGCTTTTGAGTACTTTTGCTTAAATTGGGTTCATTCCTCTGAAAACTAAGTCTCCTGCAGCCGTAATTTTTAGTGATATACATTTTAAAGCTATAATATGGTAAGCTTCGCCTCTGCATTGTCTTCAGTCATTTTCTTGACAAATAATATTTTTGTATGAGCAGTATTGAATAATGATCTGGATGCATAAGTAAATTTGCCTCTATGTTGGCTTAAGCACACGCACACACCGCCGTTTGTTGTTTGTTACCCTATTATAATGTATTAAATGAGCAACGTTAAAAATATAACTTGAGATGAGCCAACTCGTTTTTACCTCTGCCCGCCTTCAAAGTTACAGAAAAACTTGAGGAATTTTTTTTTTATCGAAAATTAAATTAATGATTTTCTTATTTTTAAATTATATTAATTTACGGACATTATTTACGTTGTTTTTATATACATTTAGTTTCGTCGTTTAACCGTATTTAACATGGGACAGAAAAATAATATATTATTTCTTTTAATTTAAGAAATATTTAAATAAAAGAAATATTTTGTAATATTTCAAAATGGTTATCAAGTATTGGCTAAACTAATTTTAAATTCTCAATCAGGAATTTATACAAATTTAAATTACGAACGAATTTTTCGATTATTTTAATACTTGTTTAAGTTGTTAGCTTTTTATTCGATATATTTAATATATCGAACTATCCATCACACAATGTGTTGTATATTTCGGAATTAAAGAACATTTTTAGCGAATTGAAAAAAAAAATGTGTGAAATTCAGTCAAAAACTTATCCGTAACATTGCATCAGTTGTATCAAAAATAAATTTGGTGCAACTAAAACCACAGATCCACCACAAAAGTCCGCTCGATACTCGGTCAACGACCGGCTATCACTAATGATAATGGACTATCGATGTAATCTTGTATTTTACCTGCATTTCCATTTAAACTGTCGTGTCGCTTTGTAGGTCGAGTCGTCCATTGATTTACGTTCGAAAAGCAAACATTAAATTTAGGTACTTCCTTATATAAGTGTGTCAAATGGAATGAACAATTTGAGGACATAAAAGCAAAAACAGCCAGGACAAAAAAAACCCAAATCTAGGCCACAGGCGAGGCAAACTTTTGCAGTGCTTCGTCACTTTAAATTATCATAAAGTTATTTCAGCGCGAAAATGTCCGCTGCTTAAAGTTATATTTGAGTTATACTAAAAAGATTAACTTTGTGATAAGAATCGTAATTTTTCTAATGTTTATTTAAATATATTAAAAGCCTGTTACGGCTTTGAAATATGTATATAATCATTAAATTGGTGTCGTTAATGATCGTGACAATTAATATTTACATTTTGATCTTACTACAAAATTCTTACTAATTATACTATAATATAGTATGCATTTTTTTTTGTATTTCGAAGAATTAAAACTAAAAAAAGGAAAAATCCAAATGAGTAATTAACAAACAAAAACTGTTTGCCGGATATTTCAGCGTTTCTTGGAACGACATTCCGATGTGCTTATCGCGATATATATTGTGTCTATAATCCAGAGGTTATAGTGTATGTTTATCACAAACAATTTTTTACGTAATACGCGTCATCTTTGCTGATTATTCTCGCCGTAGAATAAAGCTACGTCATGCAAATTCTTTTGTAAAGGTTGTAAATTCTTGTGAGTGATAAAACGCCACGTGTTAGAATTCTTGTTATGTCGAGTATAGTGTACCGTGTATAATATGTATTAATTTTTAATAACTAGTATTGGACCGCGGCTTTGTTCGCGTGTAATGCATTTTTGAGTTATTTCAATTTTTTTTAATCTGTGGATAAAACCAGCCTATATCTATCCTCATGTACTAAAATTAGTATTAATTTTTTGTCTATACCAAATCTGTTATTATTTATAATTATAGTAATATTAAAGTGTATTTAAATGTTTACATAAACAAACAAACTTTTATTCTCGTAATGGAAATGAATAAAAATATAGTGAATATTTGAAGTTTAAAAAAAAATAATTAAACGAGTATTTCGAAAATAGTCTAATTACATAATTCAGTAAGCACAAACTAAACACACCAATTAAAACATGCGATATTTGAATTTTTATATTTTCAACCATATCTGTTTAAATTTGAATCCACATTTTTAAGAAATAACGTTCTTCACTTATATACGAAATGCATTATTAATTTTAAAACAAAAACACACTTATTTTGAATCCTTTTTGAACTCTTTTTCTTTTCCTCATTATTTTGAACAAACTTATCAGTACAAAACTTTGCTTAGTACTAAGCTAGCGCCACGCTCGTCTTGCATAAAAATACTGGTGTGCACTAGCATAAGTGACAGTGGGACTCCTCAATACGCAAAAAGGATTCTATATAGATTTCATAAATGAGTCCCGTTTGCATTAAAAGATTTTATACCGCTACTAAATTTTAAATTTCCCAATTAAATGAAACAGCAACGATGAAAAAAAGAAACGAATATTATACAAAGCCCTTAAGGTCTTACCCTAATACACATTCTTACTTACTACTATTTAACATAGAAACGACGCAGTTGTAAAATGTGACGTGGCGGTCGTTGCTAAAGGAAGACGTCTCTTGTAGTCTAATTAACATATTAAGCAGTAGATATTAAAGCCAGCTTTAAGCCACGCGGCGGCACATACGTGGATATTTTCTTAAAGCGAGCCTCAAGCCCGAGATTAAAGGATTTTGATGGCGTCTAATCCCACAGGATACAGCCGCTGCGGTAGGTAGGCATTCGTCGGGAATCTCACGTTAAATTCCTAAACGCTTCCTTAGTAGCTCTGCTAGGTACGTTTTCATTTAACCAAAGACGTATTCTTATTCAACGATAACAATTTCGACGATAACCTCGTGACTTTGTCAAGAAAAACACAAACAAAAATTGACGGATACGGATTCAATGTACTCGTGATACTTGTTATTTAATTAAACGTTTTAAAACATTATTATTATAAGATGCTCATATTCAAGAATCAATCATGTAGTTGTTGGTGCTGTATATTAATTTAAATAATATAAAATTTAGTTAGACTACATTGCATACAAATTACATAAAGCATTACAAGCATATATTGCTTTTATAGGCTACTTACATAGGCTACTGGAAATAAGATATATTGCTTTTAAAAAATATAATTTTTTAAAAGCAATATATCTTATTTCCAGTAGCCTATGTATTAATATGTAGTAGAAATGAAAGTTAAAAAAAACACAACAATATTTGAATCGTTCCCGTGCGATAATGGAAACCAATGATACTGGCGCCTCCTTACAAACAGGATGTATCAAAAGGCTTTAATCCAGATACGGATTTTCTCATGACAAAAGTTGCCAAGTGTTTGCAACCAACTGTAACTATTACCGATAACCCCTCACGGTCACTTATAACACTAGAGATGCAAACGTGTTGCCAGGCGCAAAAACTTCTGGATTAAAGATGAACTTCTGGCTGTATCGTACACTGGATGGTACCCAAAATTATAAAATAACCAAATCTGCTCGCGGTCGCGCGGATTTTGATAAGGTGTTCGGGAATTCCAGTTATTTGATATATATTTTTTCACTGTCTGTACCTACCACAAACTAAATCTATACAGAATTGTTAAGGGTTTTGGCTCTGTTTAAGGGTGAAGGAAAACAAACGACAGAAAAACTTTCTAATTTATATTATTAGTAAATACCGAAAAATAATTAAAAAACAAAAGAAGAACCAGGAGAGCAAACTCTAAAACAAGACTTAGTTCTATATGTTAATAAGCCAATAGTACAATTTTCGAATTAAAGAAAATTGGTTTCATTAAGTTAAAATACAAGTTTATAAAACATTAAAACAACGATTTGGTTATATGACCTATGTTGGTTAGGTGAAACATATTTAAATGTTATAATCTGCCCTTAGGTATTTATTAGCGTTGTTTTTTTTTCGGATGAATTTTTTTATCATTATGTATTGTAAATGGGAATAATAACCTTGCCGATGATAAGTTAATTCCGCATGACGATACACTGTCAACGAAGTCTTAAATCATTAATATTATCTTACTTTAGGCCGAAAATAATTATTGGAGAAAAATGTATCACAAAAATGTGCGTATGATATAGGAGTAAAATGAATAACAAACCAGGTTTTTTATGGAGTACTTACTCCATTTTCTATTGTGGTCACTTGACCACAATAGAAAATCCGGCAGATGAGAAGCAACCCTGAGCCCCAATTCGACTACTTTATGTGATTTACTATCATGGCAAATGGACACAACTCCATTGCCATTATGCCAATGCCAAACTTCGTAATCAAAATGTTGTTAGGAAAATTACTAAATTTTCCTGGCAACATTTCTACATCAAACCGCATAACATTAATGCTTGCACATTACTGCTTTGCGGCGAAATAACTGACAACGCTGTGGTGCTACCAGAGTCATATTACAGAAAACAGCTCTTGTGTTCCATAGGCGGCCAATATAATTTACCTAGAAAACAAGTAAAGTCAATTCCTACTCAGATAAATTAATAAATAATTATTTGAAAAAACTGTATTAACATCAAGTATCATCAACAAAAAGTATTTTATAAACGCTTGAAAATTTTAACAAGATATATAAATATATATAGAAAAAGTAATAGTAGGAATTGAAAAAAAGTAGAAAAATTGTCTTAACAGTTCTAAATTTGTCCATAGTCTAAATTAGTTGACTTACAGACATTTTATCACGCTCAATAACAAATTAAAAGCCTTCGTCGAATAAAACAATTTTGTCTTTGAATATTTAACTGATGCTAGTTGGTCTAAATGCTACGACATTGTGTGGTGGACTCGACAAAATGGTCTAGTCTAGGTGTAAATTGCGTCCACAAATCCATGTCTATAAGAAAATGATGCAAAAAAGCGATCAATATAGTACTGCCTTCGTATATAGAAGCATTTACGCGATCAATTATGATACCTCGGGCGGTGATTGGAAATAAATAACTTTTGTAAGAGGGCTTGCAAGTGAATAATATGCAACACGAAAGGTTCGCCATCAGACAAATTGAAGTAAAGATTAATACGTTTCAAACGACCAACCACGAGCGACGCGTTTGGCAGAGAAAAATCGTGGGGAGGGGAACTCGTATATAAAACGCCTTTATCGGAATCGTCTTCTTAATTGAATTCTTAATAAATATAGCCATAAATGAACAAGAACCGTTATGCAAGTCCCGCACGCAAGCTTATACGGATATAACGTTAAAATATATACGATTCATGCAACTTAATCAATGCTATATTTAATGGGAATAATATTATTTCAGTCGACGACTAATTAAAGTTGCTAATAGTGTGAAATTCCTTTACTAATATTTTTGTAGCAATACGAGAACTATCAAATTATATTATTTGTTGTGTGTATTGTTTTTGGTAAGAATTATACTTGGACAAAGGCTATTTTTGAGTTCAATACAAGCTTTTTGATCATATTTCAAATATTTCGAACATTATTTTGTTACGGATGGGAGATTAATGTATTTAGAGAATTTATAGGAATGAGAGATACAATATTTTATATCTATGGATAACGCAGCGCAGAGTTCAGAAGAGTTTAAAACCGTATTATATGTGTAAAACAGTGATGGGCAAATGTCTCAATTATATTCCGTCGTTAATTTGCTTGTCTCCTCCCTGAGTTAAATTAACTAACAAACAAACAAATTAACGCGACACGTCTCTTTTAAGCTACGATAGAAATACAAGTAACCAGTTTGATAGAGCAGTACTACCCTTAAATATAATTACTTTTAGTAAATCAAAATCGTTACATAGTATTAAAAGAAATTTTATATCTTAAAGCCTACATATCAAATGTTAAGGTTACTGCCAACAGTTAAATTACCCAGTAGTATCATGTTGCCGTCTAGTCAGTCTACTTACGTGACCACAAACAGTATCACAATATGGCATTGACACTAATATACGTGCGTCGCATCTAACATCTTAAACTTATTTGTGTAGGCAAATTAAACTATATCAGATTTATGCCATCACGTTAATTAGGTTTATTGTACTTTTTTTTTAGTTTTCCGAGATAAAAAATTACATCCCGAACGCTTTAAGTTGAGAGAAGGTTATTAAACAAGGTGCAAAATATTTTTATATCCACATGTCTTGTTATTTACCTCTTTTGAATTGTTATACACTTACTTTTTCTGATTACTTTTATACCAATATTACAAATCATCCTTCAGTCACAGAGCAAGGAAACAACAACTCAATAAGAATTGTTTCTTAGATATATCTTTTAAATCGGATAGGATCGACTACTTTCCATAACAGAAATATCATAAAAATAACTCAAAGACAATGTCCAAGCAAAGCCCACGTACATAACGTAATTCATAAAGATAGACGCCAACGCAGCATCGATTATTCAATACGAAGTTATCTTTTGTCACAATTTTTTTCCTGTGACACTTGTTTGGAGTTGCAAAAGTCTAGATGAATGAGAGTATTTGAAATTGTGAAGCCCTACCCAAAATATCAATATGCTACCAAGCTTCTGTGTTATGTGTTTCAAACGAATGTGAGTTTTGTGTCAACTGTGTAAAGACCAAATGGAACGCAACATGTTATCGGCAGATATGATTGACTAAGGAATTGTCATAGAATTTGGGTCAAACATCGTATTTTGATTATTAAGTGTCTGACTTCACTTAAGATAAACTATAAACGTTGATAGTGTCATATTCTTTCCACGTCTTTTAATAATATCATTTTTACTCATCGTTTTTTTAGCAAATTTAGTAAATAAGTGAAATGTTTAGTCGACCAAACAACTAACTTAATTTAAAATAATTTAAATTAATACTAATTGTATTACTTGGATACACGTTTTGTAGTATATTCGGTGAACATGACCAAAAGTTGATAATACGAAAAAATAAAAAGAATAAAGGATTAACTTGAGTTTTTTTTTCCGTAAACTTGCGGAACTATTCAGTAACCCATTACAGAATATCGTAAATTCAAAATAAATGGGAGAGGAAACTTAAATGTATAAATACGCATTCAGTGGAACCGCGAATTTCAGCAGCTCCAGGTAGCTCCAGTTATATATTTAAAATAACCAGAATTCGCTCTACAATGTAAGCCGTTTGGTAAACACGGCACGTGATTTTTTTTATTCGCGACATCAGCAACGAAAACACGCCGACTGGGACCACCCAACGTGCAATTGTTATAAACAGATGTGGTAATAAAAGCAATTATTCCACAGATAGCTTATCTTTATTTGCGTTTAGATTGAATTTTCATTGAAATTTTGATTTACACACACGAATCGGCCGTCCGCTAAGTCTAAATATTTATACTAACGAAGGTCCCCGACTTTTAAACTTTTCCGATGGACGATGATCGTTTACTTTGCATAGATAACGCTGATGTGTCTCGAATTTGAAACTTTGCGTTGAATAAATATTACTCTGTCACGCGTAAAGGGGAAATGCTTTACACAACAGCTTTATTGCCTTCACTAAACGCTATACCCACAAACAGCAATTAACAAACCAAACACGCTATCTCCAAGAGCTAGTTAGCAACAAACATAAATACAAACCGAGCAATTATTGTGGAAGCCAAACAAAACATTTTTTTTAGTCAACTCGCGGTCGACGGCCAACGAGGGCCATCCAAGGCTTTTATAATAAACATCTCGAAAACCTATTTCCAATTTGTTTATATAACAACACAAAGCGACGTTTACAAAGGCCCTCGATTGGAACAAACGAATTCGTGGAATCCAATAAAGAAATCAATTTTGCGGCAAACGGTTATTTTCTCGAAGCGCACAATTACGATATTAAGTTCTTACTAGATTATAGAACGTTAATGAGGGTCCCTGCGTGTGTGTGGTAGTTTTTTCTCACTGCGAAATGAGGGTCTTTGCGGTTCTTTCGTTGGAGCATTCTATTAAAATATAACAACTTAATTTTGGAACGCTCCCAATAGGCTTACGAACATTGATTTTAAACTAATTGGGTTTGTACGAAATATATTTTAGAATGCCGCAAAAAAGGCTAAAGAATTAAAAAGCTGTAGATCTTTTATAGAAAAAAAATCTATAGATGTATATATTTTGTTTTTTTTTTTTTCATTCATAGCTTTTGTCGCATGATAAACTTTGAATAGTGTTAATAATAACTGCCTGTAAATTCGATTGGCACACCTTACTTATTTATGGATTTAATGCCTATTTTAAAATTTTTATAATATTTCCACTGTACATCTGCGTCAATTATCGCATAAACTATATATATCCAGAAAGTCGGAACTTTTCCGTTTTGTTTTTCCTTTTTTCATCTATAACTTTGTTAATCGACGAAACACATTAACTACAAAATAGGCCTTATTCGCTAATATTATTTAATGTTCCTAGGATTTATTTTCATTTTATCTTTCTTTTTCGTCGAAATGATACTTATGCAAAAAAAATCATCAAAATAATTAATCCGTTGCTCCGTTGCTGTGTGAAATAAGGAAAAGCAACAAAGACGCTTGTAGACTTATAATATTAATAACGGCTACGTAAAGTTTAGTATTAACATAAATTATCAGAGAAACTGTTAACAATTATTCATAACGATTTTAGATAATTTTCTTAAATATCCAATCCAGAGAAAGTTTGATCGTCTATGAAATTTCAAATAGACTCGCAATCGCTTCGAGGCATCGATGCTACGCGGCGTTATTTCTTCGCTTAGCTCTATACGGGCTATTAAATTTCTTTATCAGTGTATTCATATCTAATTTTAATTAAAAAGAGTCACATATATTACGCGATATTCGGCAGTAGGCGTTGCAACTGTCCATCGGAGTGATATGAACTATGCTTGTAAGAGCTATTCGCGTTGATTGAACAAAGGTCATTACAGATCAGTATACACTGGTTTTGCAGTATTAATTCGTTAGATTTACTACAGTTGGTAATTTCTTTTATTGCCTCGCTAACACTTATAAAGGTCGAGCGATATTTTTTTTTCTTTTTCAAACACCGTAGCAATTCGATTCTCACGGATCAACATTCTTATTGTTATGTCGGACGCCAAATCGAATTAATATATTTATTC
>DWHQ01000673.1:0-12904 GCA_018247955.1 Eurytides marcellus marcellus | reverse complement strand
GCTCAATGTCAACCTGTCAACTGAAGCCAGACAGACTGGCGCCGTTACGCGTTACGTTACGAAGCCCTCTTACCGTTTACCATCTTACGTTTACCCGCCCAAAATAATTATCACTTCAGAAAAAAACGATTTTAGAAAAACCGACTTCCAAATTCGAATGTTAGTATTACGTAACGGCGCGGTGGGGCGTTGTTTTTTTTTTTTTCTATTGCGGCCACAAGTCGTCGCCTCGGGCCACTTCGAGGCGACTGATGTCCAATATTGGGCCGTAGAGCTTTCGTTTTTACACGTCCTCGCATTCTGTTCAGGTTTGGGCCGTCACTTTTTCTTTCGCTAGCGCCCGCTAGGAGCGGTCGCCTTGACCTTCGGCGGCGGGCGGCCGTCGACCCGCGCGCCGCTTCCGCAAATACGGCGGGCCGGGCGCGCCGTACGCGACTGTACTCCGCTAACGAACGACGAACGTTGTCGACGCGACGTAAGGACAGTGCAGTACAGTGGTTCGTAAATTAAACTTACTTATTATATCGGACTGTCGAGCACAATCGGCGATAAAGTGACTCGGTTGACGCTTTCTTTGATGTATCTGTTGAGGTCGTTCTCATCCAGGGTAGCTCAGTGAGGGGGTCGCTTTTGATTCAATGTCGGGTCTCGAGTCACAGACGTGTGAACTGAATTCGGAATCTAAAATTTGAATGTAAAAAACTTTTGTTCAAGGAAAATATCGGTAGGAAACAAATTCAGAACGTATTATAACAAATATTACGAATTTATACTATAACACACACTCTTTAATCCCACCAATTCTATGAGTGGGGTTAAAAAAATAATACCCGCCGTAAATAGGAGGGTTTTGCCCAGTAGTGGAAGTGAGTGTTATTGGATAGGGAAGATAAGTGTAAAAGTTGAAAAGCATTGCACGAAAGATTTAGAGGGAAGGACAACGCGGGATGCTTAGGCGTCCTTAATCAAACAGCGAGAGCCGAGGACATCCAGACGATAGGTCGCGGGAGGAAATGGCCGCAAATGAGACGGAACCGCGTTTGCGTCGACACGCGGCCGAGTCTCCGAGGGGCGCCTTCGGCCGTGAGGCGACGCTTCCCTTCCGTTGGGACACACGGACGCCACGAATATCGAGCGATCACCAATTCATCTAATGTGTTAACAGCTTGAACTTATCCACCACAAAACACTCAACAGTATATTGCAATAGGTAAACAATCACAGCTCGAAACGACAGATGGCTGAAAATTGCTATAAAAATGTTTCTTTAAAAAGCTATATTTACGAAATGAAAGCAACAAATTATCCATTAAATGTCACAAAACCGCGCAAGCTATTGTTTTTTGTTTAAATTTGAATATTACTATTCGAATGTTCTTTAATAATTCTACAATTCAAACATTGAACATCTTCAAATCGAACGTGGGAATATTTAAATGAATTTTAAAAACTTTTTTATATTTGAAAATCGAACACCGAAGTCGTGTGTCGTCGACGAAGAGTCGGGCTGTTGAATTATCGTGCGTTAACGGCGCACATATGAATGGTGCGTCCACACGTGAGTTCATTCAATTCGTTCATAAACGTTTCTACGTAACTCCACCGCTTACATTGCGTGTTCGGACCGCACTCGCCTAAACATACCGAAGGTAACCCGGCAATGTACTCTGAGGATTTCGATCAACTACAATCAGAATTAAGAACACGCGGTGAATTATCTTTTCGGGTAAATACTTGGAAGTTTTTAAATAAACGATCTTTTTATACAAACCTACAACTGTTTCAAGTTTGAAAAGGTAGCAAAAAAAGAGTTATTCTCGCATGATGTTTTTGAATATTTTAAGGACACTACGATGTCAGGATGTGTTTGATGCCGAAAAACATAACTTCGGAGTAAACTGATAATATCTATGACTTCGTGACTAGACACCGGATTATGTTTAAGACGCAATAACTCACATAGCCGAAACAATAAAAATGAATAAAGCGGTTCGCATGTTTACAACGTGTTATTTTTTTGTCATAAGTAGGATATAATCATAGGAATCACTTCGCGGGGGAATCGATTATGTCATGGCGGCCAGTCACCCCGAAAAAACTAAAGTAACGATGAATCGTAAACGTAAAAAACTTCGCTAATAACTATCGATGATTTGCATATTGTTTCTTCAAAGGTTCGACTGAGAAAATATATTTACTTTTGTGATTCATATCTTACTTACTAACATACTTTTTTCATTCGTCTTTACTTTCTCAAGGTCTTTCGTTCTCCTTGGCCGGTTTAACGAGCATATGTTTATTTGAAACTTACCTATAGAGAAGATATATGTGTATATATTTCCCATATAATTTTGACAATTATTTAATGTGATTAATTTGATCAAATTTAGCTACAGAAGTGCATAGTTAAGTGATAAGCAAGCAGCTGGAAAAATATCTCACAAAATTTTAAACTTTAACCAAATTACTTTTAAGTTATGTTACTGCGTATATCCATTAAACATATAGGACATGTTAGTCTGTCTAGTAGTAAAGTCATAAATGATGTTATCAATTAATTTTCGCTCCAAATTCGTTTGCTTTTTTTTGTATGTATGATACCTCACATCTCCGACGATTATCATTAGATTTTTATAAACCATTCAACGGAAGGCTGTGAAAAAATTTACACAAACAACTATTTATTTCTTTACATACATACCTATTTAGACTGAAATACATTACCACCCTTTCCCGCGCGATAGTCGGGTAAAAATTGAACCCACTAACATTGTGTTCGGCGTGTCACGCTGCGTCAGTCCTACAGTATCCCGGCTTGTAAGGGACCATATTGACACCACGTGACGGGTCCTTCGGGAGGTCGGGTCGTTTACTCCAATTGCGTAATCGGCGACAATCGACAACAATCGGCGCACCGCGATCCTATCGGCCGATCATTGGCAGGTGATTTTTTTGCAAGCCGACGCCGGATATCTCTAAATATTCCGGCCGTGTATCATTCCTCGACAATGGGCGGTAAAAACGTTCGCTTTATAACACACTATTGGATTTCGCCCGCGGCGTCGACGGTGTG
Source organism: Eurytides marcellus marcellus (assembly GCA_018247955.1). Lineage (NCBI taxonomy): Eukaryota > Metazoa > Arthropoda > Insecta > Lepidoptera > Papilionidae > Eurytides > Eurytides marcellus. Next base: position 9,831 of record DWHQ01000673.1, on the reverse strand, counting down.
GATTCGATTTTGGCCATTTTAGATTTTTTTTTTTGGTCGGGTTAGAGCAAACACTTATATCGTTAAGTGAGGATGTGATGTATCGGTACTTAGGGATTGTGAGATGTCTATTCCCGGCTAGGCCTTAGATATGGTTAGGCGATTGCCACTAATCCACTGGGATTAAGTATCTTAACCCTTAACTTGGCAGAATTTAATTTTCTTTAATATCAAAATAATATTCATACCACTTAACCTTTACAACCCAAGGATGTCTACAAAAATGAAATAATAAAATAACTCATGAGGGTAGTTAAAAAAATTACATGTATCTTGTGGGATACATTGCCAAGAGCATGCAAGAGCAATACATTACGCTAGCAATGTATCTCTACAGATACATTATCAAGAAAAGGGTTAACATATCCTTCTATTTTGCTTGTAGATGTATCAACAACAAGCCTTAAAGATAATTATCAAAGATTAAATGTCACTTTTCGGTACTTACGTTTTATAGCAGATGTATATCAGGGAAAAGGAAGTAAGCTGCTAATTATGGGAGTAAAGGGAGAATTTAATGCAATATTTGCTTAATAAGTTACTAGTTGTTATGGAAATAATACATAAAAAAAATCCTTTATTATCACATAATCGACACAAGCACAATCGTATGTTCTAGTAATATTATACTTGTGAACTGGTTATTTAAAAAAGCTCAAAGTTTATTTGGACAGATTGATTGGACTTTGTGTGAACGTGGGAAAGTTAGTCGTGTTAAAAATAATATCAATAAACAGAAAATGCATGTAATACAAAGTCGATGACATTGACACCAGGGGACGAGATTTTTCGTTTTCATTAGACATTTGTTGGTAACCGGGATCGAAAAATCTCATCAAGTGATAAGCATAATTTAATAACAATAAACAACAATTGTTAATATAAATTGATAATGGTATTTTGTGTTATATAACCTTATACATGGTGTCTCTAAGTAGTAAATCAGCAAAACATTAGCAGACGGCAATGCATTAAAGCCTATTTGATTTTTGCATTAATACCTACGTACACTTAAATCCATTACCCTTTGCTGCGGCGTAGTCGGTAAATATTGAACCCAGGTGGTAGTTCTGTAGGGTGGTCAACCCTAGTGGCGGGATGGCCAGGCACTATCGGAGGCTGGACCACGACCACATTCCAAGGCGATGAGTGGCCACCGGCCGAAGCGACCTGCGGCTTTTTCTCACACCGCGCTCTACTAGATCGATACGCATCATTATCATTGAATTTCAATTAGCGTGAATGAACCAAACATGTGTGTTTGTCCGTGTGAAATTTATGTATGTAAAACGCTCTTATAACACAAGATATTTCTATCTTTAAAAAAAAAAGGAAAAAAGAACTTTAAAAGGATCGAAAGAAATGCATTTTACTTATTAGATTGCCAATAAGACAAAAGTATATGTATTTCGCGTGTATAATATAGCATGGAATAAAGCACGTCAGATTTCGATTGTTCGATTCGAATGTGTTCTAATACACCTGTAACTGATGTCATAATTAAAAATGGATAGGCAACCTTTTTTTTTTGCTTTTTTTCTTGTGTGCCAGTGTTGTGACAAATTTAACGATTCACATTTCCGAAAATAAAATATGAATAACATATTACAAATTATCTACTTAGGGTTGTACGCGACTGTACGTTTAAATTTGAATTAAAACATTCGTTTTACTTTAATATATTATTCGAATTCTTTCTTTTTTTTTAATTTTTGACAGCGCGTAGTCAAAATAAATTCTAGACGTTATGGAGTCTGTCACATGTACACCGATTTCTCTGATATTATTCATTGCCAATCGCCTCAGCCGGTATTGTATCGCACATAATTACAATCGGAGCGTCGCATCAAGTCCCAGAAGGCGTCGGGAGTCAACGGCCAGACGGATTAAAGGGACCGATTAACGAGCCGCGCACAATTTATAACCGGAATAATAAACCTAACGGAAGGACTTGGGGCGTACGAACTTCGAGCCGAACTAATATGAACTATTTTACATTTTTTTTCCAAGCACACATACATGCTATTTTGAGCTCTATAACGACAGTTATTAAGACGCTTTCGTGATTAAGCTGTCGGCATTTAATGCGCGATCTATATTTTACGTCTAATTATGCACAAACGAACGATTTGCAGCTTTAAGGTCTGGGGGATAGTGATGGTTTTGCAGTGACAGTGGTTCCGACTTTCAGTTTCGCTAACATTGATTTAGACGCGACGGAAGAGCACAAAAGATTCGGGCGTAAACCAGTCGCGCTGGTCCGAGGCTACGTAATCTCGTTAGCGGACCACGTGGCCGCGGATTAGGCTCCATCGAGGTATCACGGCAATAAGTACAGCGAAAGTGTCGACAAATCGCGTATGGCGTCGCAATCCGCGTCTCTTTGTACCTACTTGCCCGCGAAATAGCCTTCGTGTTCTAGATATCGACAACATATCGATAAGGACACCGGAAGAGTCGATAAGTTGCTTACGGTCGCGTCTCCAACGTGTAGGGATGATAAGCCGGGAGCCAAGGCCGCAGATGTGGGAAGCACAAACGGCCCGTTCAGCGCTTATCGATGTTTGCGCGTCAAACAAGCGAGGGTCGGAGGCACCGGGTTCGGACCGAGTCGGGTGTAACGCACTCGGCCCCGTGAGAAGCGCACGGCGATAACGCGACACGTGGACGAAGACGTGCGACATGCGGCACAGCTTCGTACGTGTCGCGAAAACAATCGTGACGCGTTTTCGTCAAACGAATCATTTGGTGACGATATTATTCCTTCGATGGATACGTAAACGTCTGAAGTTGAAAGACATGCGTCATTGTCGAAGCGTGACCTGGTCAACGTGTCTGTACTCTCGCTCTGGTACTGTCCCGCACGAAAGTGTTCGTAACGAAACCGAAAGCGGACGAAAAACGCGAGGGCAGACGCACGATGCGTCAGCGCAGTGCATCTCCTGTCTCGACGGTGCCCTCCGTCCCTTTCTCTCTCGTGGCCACGGCGACTTGTCGTCCCGTTTCCTCGCCGCTCGAGGAAGCGCGAGTGCATTCGCGGACAGTCGCGTGATAAAGAGCGCGCATGCAGCCGCGACTTTGGACAGTCGCGTAATAAAGAGTATCGAACAACAATGAGTGGGGGCGACTGTACTCCGCCGGTAAGTTCAACATCCCAGACCTTGGACTCGACTAGTCCCTTACCTCGGCGATCAAGCTATTTTTAGAGCCTCATATGAGTTATCTGCGGCGTTTTGGGAAATGCATAACGCTCCTTTGTCGGAACCCACGTTCTCTAGTCACGTATTAACGTGTGGGGCGCATAAAAAGTTGAATAGCTTTACGATCGTTATACCAGGAAAACCGCTGAACGCGGTGGTCCGGTCCGCGCGGCGCGGCGCCAATTAGATGTCGGGCGCATCGCGAAAATATAAATATTAGTAGAACCGACAAAGGTTTTTAATCACCGATCTGGTTGCGTTTTTCTTCGTTTTGCGGTCCGAAATTGCGGGCCGCGGGTTCGATCACCCCGCCGGCCCGCGCTTAGGGCGACTATGCGCCGGTGGATCGTGTGAAAAATTACCCGACGATTTGCTCTTGTTTCGCTTTAAGCTAAGCGGCGCGAGATATATGTAATTTCGGCCGAACGCGACCGCTCACGCACACAGGGAGGCCACATTCGATTCTAAATTCGATTTGGTCAGTCGTAGAGCGACGGACCTGTTATCATGCTCGAACGTCGGAATTCATTTAAACGTAACGCGAACTAATCGATAATCAATATAACATGAATAAAAAGTTCGAATAGAGAATCGGATGTAACGATCGAAATTTGAAAATAGAATAATAAAGGCGGCGGGCAGAGCGCGAATAAATGGCAACTAAACCGGTAATCGTGTAGTTTTTCGAATTCGAATTTTAAAAACGAAAGCGAAGGCGCGAGCGTGCAGCGCATCTCGCCAAGGTTACGTAGTAGGGGCGGCGACCGGCGAGACTCGCGTGACGTCACAGGCGCCGGAAACGACCGACGCCCGCCTCATAGTTACGGTTACATTTTGAGTTTAGAAGAAAGTGCCTCGTTGCGCTTGGGCTAGGTCAGTTGTGCTGCAACCGCTCCACATCTGTTCCACGTGACATTCTATTTTTTAAATTTAGAATAACATACTACTAATAAACATTTCTTTTTAAAAATTTATAACAATATTAACGAGGATTAATCTCTGTACCACATTAATTTCTAACTTTTCATATTTAGAACGATGTTGAAATAACGAAAAAACTACCAAAAAATTTATGAACAGTAATATCTGTTGACAATATGTTCAAATTAAGAACAATGCAAGTTTCAATAGCATAGAGTCACTAAAAATTACGCATAATTTTACAAGATTAACTTCCGTAGCGTTTGAATTAAGAATTGGTAAGATTGAACATTTTAACATTCTCATTTGATTTGCGTTACATATGTTAGCAACTTAAACTTTTGAAGCTTTGCTTATCGATAAATTTAACTTGCAATTTTCTCACGATGTTAATAATAAGTATGACATATCGACGCAGCGACAAATCGAGCGTGTCCTGAACTACAATCGGATAGGTTCAACGCACGGGCACTTATTTTACTTTTACCTGTGTGCTTATGAGTCAACAGACTTGGGCGGCTAACCAGTTAAGAGTTGCGACTGTCGATTAAGGCGGCCGCGTCTGCTTTTTGATTTCATTTAATTAGCTCGAATCGGTTTTATATTGTCTCGCTGCATTGTATATTGTGCTAAGGTTTATACAGTGAACGATTCCATTGAAGTTAGCACAACTTGGGAATGATGTGATGGCCGCCAGGCTATTCGAGATTCGAATTACGAAAATTGTAAACATAATTTAAAAAAAAAGGGTTTAAAGTCTCGCTGAGTTTCTTTCGCCTGTTCTTCTCAGGACCGAGGCATTTTTTTCCGAACTTAGAGTCAATAGACGTCAAATGATGATTGTAAATAAATCCAATTTCGAATAAAGAACTTTGACTTTGATGAAACATGTCTTTCAAGGTAAATTTTATGCGTATATTATTTTTGATGCATAAACATCTTCTAAATAGATTAAATAATGTATAATATAGATTTGTTATAATTTATTATTCATTTTATTCGTCTAATTAATGGATTTATTTCAACGGCCTCCGTTTGTAGATGTTTTATCCTCGCAAATAGGAATCCCGATAAACTTTATAAAATATCAGATGACATATTCTTATATTCGCTACTAAGTTATTAGCGGCTAATTTCAAATCCGCTCCGACAATAAAAGAGACAGACTTCTGCCAATCGATTTAAATACAACTACTGAAGACTTGGTTTTTACTTAGAGAAACGTTTTTACTTAGGTTATTTGTAATTCAGATTTTAACTGAACACGGGCGCCTTTATCTTTTAGTATTAAATAAAAAAAAAAACTTTCTATAACGTCAACGTTGTGCCTAGATTAGATCAAGGGCGTTTAACCTCTAAAGCCCTGGTGTCAAACGCAAAACTTAACCAACTGCCGACCGCTTAGAGGCATTTACCTGCAAAGGACAAAATAAACACATTAATAAAATAAGTTATTACAGTAATAAACTCATTCATGCGATAAGTACATATTAAAGTTGCAATAAAACTTCAGACCGGTGTTTTTTAACGTCTCGTGCTCACCGCACCGCGGGATTCAAATATTAAGATGTACAAATCGAGAAAAACATCGCACAATTAAGTTTGTGCCGACTTGGTTCATAACGAACCGACCGGTGTTAACAATTTAAACGTCTTATATACTTTAAGTGTCAAGAAAACGTTACGTTATGTTAAGAGATTACACATAAAGATGCAATATTGATCACGCCTGCAATCTATGAGAGTTTACGGGAGATAAATATTTAACATTTAATATGTATATGAGTATTATAAATATTCGTAATTTATGCAATAAATTAAAAAAAAGTATCCCGTTTTTAAATTTCATTCCATTATAATTAATTAAAATCATTTATAACATATAATCAAGATAATTTATGAAATGCTGGCCGGTTAGTGTTTAAAAAAAAAAAGGAAAATTGTTCAAAAAGAGAACTACAATCGAACGTCGCGCATGCGAAAAATGTCGCACACAAAAGCAAACGTAACGGAGAACGTAAACAGAAAACAACGCGTTCGCGGGAATCCGCATCTCGGCATCCGAGTGTCAATATCGTCATAAGGCTATCGGAAATTCGTTGCGTACTAAACGAATCGCGAACTATGAGGCCCCGGCCTAACGCGTCCAGCGTAAGCCGAACCCCGCGCGGAATGACAAAAAGAGTAGCGACTGCGGGATAATAGCTCAAATAGGAATGGTGTTCAAACGGGCCGTTAGCGTTTCCGATGGCCGTGTGACGCGACTGCTTTGGCGAATACAAAGTGAGTCACGCACGGCTCGCAACGGCCCGCAACGGCCCGGCCGCCGCCTAGAACATTCTATTATGAGAGATCTTAACGCCTTTAAAGCCCATGAATGGCCCGCACCCTACTAGACCAAGGACGAAGCTCTAAAGGTCTTGTTAATTTTTCAACATACGAATAGTCGTCATACAAGTGACCGGTAACGTATCGAATCAGATTGATCGCAATTATTGGTTTTTAACGCGCCAATAAGTCGTCGTCGAGTCTTAGTAAGAAGTAGGAAGAATGGGCCCCGCAAACGGGTCTGTTCTCGGAGTTAATCGAAACAAATACACTCGCCATCTTCGCCCCCATGCTCTTATATCGACGCGATAAGGGGCATAATGCGCTACCCATTATTTATCGAGTTAAAAAACAATCCAGCGAGACGGTCGCGAGCGGATCCGACGATATATAATTCGTACGCGGTTTTATTGGCCGATAAACATTATAGCGACGCTCGCTGCGGCTCCGCATCGCTCCGAAAGAGCGGGGAAATTAAAAACACCTAAAGCCGCCGCCATCGCGGAGCTTCAATTAGATTTGGCGGGGAACAATGAGGAATAAAATCTGTGCCTTTACGAGTCGTTAAATTCGGGAATGCAGCCGGAGGCGAGCGTTTAAAAATCGAAAAATCGACACTTTTATGGTGGGCTCTTATTTCGCCTCGGAAGTGGGTCAGACTGACGCTGGGAAGTGACCGAGACGATGAGACGCCGATGTCTTTTACGAGCCGGTGATTGATTCACCCGATGATGCGTGATTACCGCCTCGGTTGGTTTTGACAGTGATGAAAATTTAAATTTCCAGGAGTTCAGTATCTTAGCTTTATAAGTCTTCACAAAACGTGGTTAGCACTCTGTCGCTGGCTTTAGAAAGAGCACTTTTACACAGCTAACTTTTCGCCAACTCTATGGCCAATCCTCGGGCAGTTTGAGAGGCAGAGTTGTCGCTTAAAGCAACCATTGCCAGACTATTCAGTGGACGTTTCGGCTGGACCCGCCAAAGCGGAATTCGGCTTGTCCTCGACGCGGATTCCCAGACGTCGGCGTTCGGCAAAAAGCAGCCGAGCCGAGCCGAGCCGAGTCGGACCTTATAAATTATAAACGGGTCCCCCAAATCGCCGAAATGACGCGGTACCGTTACAAAACCTAAGCTCCCTCAGCCGAAGGGCGGCTGGGTCGAATATCCAGTTCCACTGGTACCCCTTTCTTGTTGCGTCGCCATTCGAGACGCCATTTTGGGATCGACGGGATCGAAATAACATCGATATTGTACAGTTTAAGTTTGATCGGATCTATCTGAATAAATCTATAAAGTACCAGGACATCATGTTACACAAAAGTTTATACGATTATAATTCAGTTAAAAAAATTACTTTGTCGCGTTACCCTCTGGTGTCGATTGGACAGAAAAGTACCAGGGCGCCATAAAGACCCTCGTAAAATATTTATACTTTGCATTTATGAGTTAGGTACTCAGAGTTCTAAAAAATTGGCAACATAAACACACTTTATGTTTATTTGCGGAAGTAATCATTTATAATCAACTACCACTAATCAATGATGATACAGATGTGAATGGGCGATCGGAATCGAATCTACACTGTTATTGTAGACCGTTTAACCCCTCGGGGCAATAAGTCAACTAAAAAGGGGACACTCCACTCTCACTTGCAGTTACGATGATCCGTGTCAAACAAACGATTATTCAGTTACCAGCTATTTGAATAGCATCTCTCCCCCTAAAAAAGACTTTAAATCTATTATCAACTGAGTCTATTATTGAACAATTAACCATTGACAGCCTATATACGTTGATTAACGTGAAACACTACAGTGACTCGATAAAGTTATTTATAACGGCATAAATAAGATAGACTTCGCGGCGAAACGTCGGGGTAGGTCCGGGATGTCTCTGACGACTGGCAATTCCTTTTCTTAATTTATATTTATTCACAAGATTAGTAAAAAGCCCCAATACGAAATTCAAAGTTTAAATAGATGCATCGGCTTCTATGATGCCCTGGTACTTTTCCAGACTATCCGTTCCTTTTTACCACCAATGGAGTGGAAGGGTTTTTCATTCATGGTTGCTAGCGGACTTTATAAAGACAATGTTTCAATTTTTAGTGGCTAAAACATCCGAGGTCCGAAGGTCCGAAACCTTCCGCTTTCGGTCATAAATAAAGGCAGACACGAAGACTTCCACGCTTAACGTTTCACGGCGCGTATAGATTACGCAGAAAAATGATCGTCAATTATGGAATAAACGCGTTAATCTCGGACCACGAAGCCCCTTCGGTCCGACGCCATTGTTTGCTTCACTGATCAACCGGCGACCACCCAATAAATTTTGTTATTGATTGCCTCATATTACTTACCGGCAGTATTTTAACAACGCACGTATTAACACAATACCGGTTTCGGTACAACATAATTTTTTACATATCGAGAAATAAACGGAACGTTTCAACGACAGAGCACAATTTATCGCACTTGGGAAGCCGATTCACTCTTGTTTAATTTTATTTATGCACGCTTTGATGTTCGATAAAATATCGATCCGCGGTTACGTTTAAATTAAACGATCCATATTGGTATCGAATGTGACTACGAATTAATTACTTGTTTTTTTTTTTTGTCGTATTATAAAAGGGTTGGTTAGTTAGCGTATGTCGTATTATAAAAGGAGATCATTCATCTAACAGAGGCACGTTGGCAAACTACCTAGAATCAACTATGTTATGAAGTGATAACTTTTTATGGGAGGGTAAACCGTTTCGTAACGTAACGCGTAACAGCGCCAGTGTGTCTGGCTTCAGTTGAAAGTGTGACGTTATCACTCCAGTCGGGCGTCCCGCAACGAACACATTTATTTTTTATTTCTATTCTATAATCAACTATGTTTTTTTTAATATCTTATAAGAAAAGATTACATACTACATACTATTCATAAACGATACTATACGTTTAAAAACAATCTTTTATCACGTTAAGGACTTAATAAAGACTGCCCAAAGCTTTACTATCCTACCTGATGGTAGGGAGTATATTATGTTTTATGTTTTAAGCGGAGTAACTCTAGCCTGCTTTACAATATATTAGTACTATAATACTATCATGCAGGGGTGAGCAACCCACGGCCCGCTTAGGGTTTTTATATATTATATACATAATTAATGCGACTTGTCCAAATGAAATATGATTTAGAAGAGTCTATTTTTCTTCAAATTTCGTATTTTTGTAATCTAATGTTAATATGAATACAATTTTAAATACTCAAAGAAGTATGATTTTGATCCGACCAAAATTTTAAAATTTGGCTAGTATTTTGATAAAAAAGGTTGTTCACCAATGGCTTCGTT
>DWHQ01000672.1:0-12906 GCA_018247955.1 Eurytides marcellus marcellus | reverse complement strand
CTTTTATCGTTAGATGAATTGTTCAATGCACTTTTTCCAACTATTTATTCATTTATTTGTTTATTCTCTATTGTAAAAAAAACCTTTGAGGATTACAAAGAGCGGACTTAATGCCTGTAAGCATTCTTTACCAGTCAACCCGGGGCGTGGTGAGAAGTTGTGATAGTTGTAAGTAGTATTAAGTGGAGATTACGTTGACAAATAAAAGAAAAGAAAAAGGAGAATATAGAATGTAAAATACATATAAAAAGACTAATAAAATAACGTTTTAAAATAAAAGAACGTTTTGTTTAAAAAAAAATATGTTTGGAGACATTTTTTATCATTTCGAAAAAGCATTAAGTTAAAATTTTGCTGATATTGTATGTGTGTTTAGAGTCTCCCATCTTTTTACTTGTAAGTTGTAAAATTGAGACAAGAAAATGTCAGGTGTACCACAAGGCCCGATTCTAAACCCGTTGTTATTAATTCCGTACATTAACGATACTTATGATTGTTTACATCTTAGCAACTTAATCCCAACGCAATCGACTTAAAAGCTTACAATTATAGCGTTGTCGATTATCATAAATTAGAAAGCAATTTTCATCGCTTTTCTTAATGAAGTTTATTATAAGGACTTTATAATTACTAACTAAACACTAAACTTCATTCATTTAATTTAATGGAATTATCTGATGCAATATGGTGGATAAATAATGGAACTATGATGCAATTATATAGCGTGTGGTTACATGCAATTATATTATTGCTATTTCGCCTTTAGAATGATATATATGAGCCGTTAGATTTCAAATCGCATCAAGTCCACGTTTGACACAAGGCCAACTTTTGTTCATATTTAAAAGAAATATTAATTATCCTTCAAAACGTTTTAGCAAATTGATCCAACTCCTTGTGGTTTTCAATTTAAGGAAGACTAACCCATCCCTTTTTTCGAATAACTCCAAGAAAAACAATTTATACACATTTAGACATTTTGGACTTAGTACTTTTTGAAATCTAACAACTCATTTATAACTGATCGATCGCTTCCCATTTCTTCCCCAGAATCCCAGTCTCTACTATGTAACGTACGGTACATTGCGATAAATATCGAATTATTGTATATATTACAATAGACATATTTTCATACTAACTATGAATTCATCAGAAAGATTATGGCATCTATCACATTACTAAAACCATATATTTTTTGTTCATAGATTTTTTATTATTATTTCACTGTACTTTTTTTTCTAAAAATTGAAATGAAACATAATTGTACATGCCTGGTACAGCTCTGTTCCAACCAAGACAGCACCTAAACATTTTAAATAGAAAAATAATAGCGGCAATAAATTTCAAGCTCTAATGACATTTCGCCGCGTCAAAATTGATATGTCAAACATACAAGTAATTTTTGAAAAAAATTGCCAGTATTATGTACCAGTATATTTAAAAAAAGTTTTTTAATGAATTTGTATACGAAAACCTCATAATATATTAATTACGAGTAACGGGTATTACCTAAATAAAAATAGCTTTAATTCTAAACCTTTAGTTACACCCTTCAATTATTGATAATTTCTTACTAGTCCAATCTTCTTGAGGTCTGTTGATACGCGACCATAGTCATGCCATCTTCACAATAAAACCTACAAAAACTCGGTAAGAATTTACAGCACTCCTACCTGTGTTAAAATTCTAACCAGTTAAAATTAAGAACATTTAAAAAATTTAAATCTTAGGTACTTTACTAGAAATGTCTTATTTCGTGCACTATGCACATCATCTTTATCGTAGTGAACCATTCGAACATTAGTGTAATAGTCTATTGCGAAGACAGTGCTTAAACTTAACGGTCAATGAATCTGCATGTAGCAAGCGTATTGCTGTTTGCATATCGACGCTAGAAAGCATAAACGTAGTAACCAGCAAAAAAAATTATTCACCAGACATACACCAATCGACGCGGTTTAATTTACTGATTTCAACGATGTAATAAAAAAAATTGTCATTTACTACGTTTTTGCTTTCCAGCGTCGATATCCAATTCTTGCTGTGTCCACGAAAACGCTAAAATTTTTATTTTACGAAATTAAGTGGCAAATTAAGCAAGTGATGAATGGTGAGCGACAAGCTTGCCCATAACGACATCATTTGTGAAAACATTGAAAACGTTGCACTTCAAACCGGAACACAGAAGTGGTTCAAACTATAAAACTAGTCTGTTACGTCCCGACGCAGACTTTGAAAAAATTCCAATCCAAAATCAAATGTTTTAAATGCTAATTTATTTAAATTAAAACAAGTGTAGAAGACCAATATTAATATGTATATCTATTCCAATATTTGTAGACAGGCGACGTAGCGTAATCAAAAAGCTTTTAATACAAAAATAGAATGACCGAGTTAAAAGTGTGAAAGGAAAAGTATCCGAATTGAGTATTTCTTTTTACGATTGTAGGCGGCAAAAGAGTACTGTGGTGTGTGGTGAGTAAAAATTAAAGATAGTTAAAAACTACTTTTAACGAGTTTGTGTGTATGTGTATATGTGTGAATAGGGCTGGAGATATGCAAAAAAATACTACAATTTGCATTTTTTTCTTAAGAAAATAAGTGATGGTACGAGCAAACCATATGCCTGATGGTACGTACTACGATAGTTATCCTACGTTGGTAGCTAAAGGGTACGATTCCCAACTTTTGGATGGAACACTATGGTATTGGTTATATATTACCTTAACCCTAATAACAAATACAATCCGACGCAAACGATTACACAATTACGTATTCTCACTGTTTCTGTAACTGACTGCTACAGTCATCTATTACCTGGTTAGATTTACTTATGCATATAGCTTCGTCACTAGTGACGTTGAGCCTATAGATTTAAAACGAATACGCCAGCTGGATAAACGATGTTTAATCCCTAGCCGTCGTATCGGGCAAACTTGGCGAACCCATTGTGAGTGGTTACGAATATATGTCATTGGTATTAGCGCCTTTTTGCCGATTGTCGTGAACATATGCTATCTCGGTAATTTTTTTTACGGCTGAATCTTTTTTAATTACAAATTTAACGTCTTGCGTAGATTTTTTTTATTATATCGTAAATGAAACCGCAACATGAACAGATCTAGTTGCCACAAAAGCTCTAAGCTTATAAAATCTCTTACGATGAAATTTGTTACTGTTTTCTTGTTATTTTAACGCATATCGGATTAAACGTTCAACTTCCAATACAATGAAAATCAAAAGATGTTACAAGCCCTTTTTTAAAGAGAAAAAATTGAGCTATATTTTAAGTAAATTTTCATGTGCTAAGATTCTTTTCATTTGGTTACAATAACAATTCCTATTAAAACATCGAATGAACTCATGAATTTAATTAATTAAAACTTTCTGTTTAACTTCATTGCTGTACAAGTGTTGTTTGACCGCACTTCACAATGTAAGTTTGATTGCCATATTAACTGAGAATAGAGCCCTAGATACTCACCAAGTTTGTGTGTGAATAACTCTCTATGAAAATTAGCGGATTGTTGAATATTAGTTATCAATATAACAGTGAATGTATGTATATCCCACTGCTTGTGAAAGGCTTCTCACCATTATCACATTATAACAATATATTTTTTATCACTTTTTGTATTTGCAAATTTTCTCACGATTTAGTATCAACCACGAAAGAATTATAAGTCATTTACCGTACTTTAGAGAATTGTCAACAATAAATAATCAAATTCACCAGGATTTTAAGTCCGGTTGCTTGAGAATTAAAGGTGAGCGCCCGGACATCAAGTTCCGTTACATGCATAAAATTACTTTTTTAATGAGTGGAATCACCTAGTTATTACCTTATTTATTTATAGAAATTCTAAGCAGGCAGCATTTTCCATCTTCTCTATTAAGGTTACGTTTCTTTATCTAAAATCATGATAATAAATAAAACCAGTTATATTTTTTTTTCAGTAAGAGAAACGAGCAAGAGACTATCAATTTACCTGGTCATAATTCTGCCCGTGAGAGCAGTGTCGCTGGTTTTTTTTGCCTATCAATAGGCCAATGTATAGGTAGTGAAGTCTTCTATTTACGCAATATTAAACATTGTACAAAAAACTATTCTGAACTGAAACAACTGGTCATGAACAGTAGTGTAAAATGTTTGAAACGTCGGAAGTTCAAAGCCAAAACAAAAAGCGTTAACTTTCGTTTAATAGTTTATTATCAGTCGCCACACCGGTTGTATTACCTGTAGCCAAGTATCAGTCGACGTAGTCCTGTTGCAGGACCTATTACGATTGTCATCCAAACACATTATAATATGAACATAGACTATGATAAATTGTATAAATGACGTAGACCCATTGCAATAAAACGTTCAAATACAAATTCGTAACTACGAGTATATATGAAACTTAAACAACTCAATCGTATATAGTAGTGGAGAGTACGTATCGAAACAATGTTGGCTGCGAGGCAACGTTACAGAGTTGTGTACTAAAAATCTTGCCAGCAAAGCGGACGCGAAGATAGCAGCGATAAATTATACGTAATACGTTATCGATTGCGTAGTTCTTTCGTACAGAACGTCATGCCAAAAAATCGGTCGAAGATATATTGAAGAAGAGCTTCTGTCCTGTTTAATGTTCCTCATGTATGAATACGTTTCATAAATTATGTTTTTTCTTTTTTTAATTTAATTAAGTGGTATGTAATAGTGGTGGTGGCGGTGGTGGTTTATTTAATTTAGTGGACGAGCAAGTCAGACCACTAATAGTATCCTTTGCAATGCAAACGGTTGGCAATTACAACACAGTGATACTTAGTCAGCATTAAAAGTAACTAAAAATGCTAATGATTATCTATTATTTCACTTTATATTAAGTGATTCTGCCCGTTTAAAAAAAATTTCAACACCAAAAAATTTTACTTTAACATTTACTGAATGGATCTTATCTCCTTTTTATTATTCACCAAAAGTATACAAATCCACCAAAAATAAATGTATTTAAATGTAACCATACAACAAAGACCTAACAAGTGCGAGGTTACAATTTTAAATGAATTACAATAATTAGTTTCGAAAACCTCGAAGCACGTATTGCGCCAATCCGTGAGACAAAGTTTTAACACAACAGTCTAGTACTTAATTCATAGAAAATGTAAATCAACAACAAACCAACTAACATATACAGTATCTACAGTCTATCAGTCTGTAAACAAAAAGCGTTAAGTAAGTGAAAATAAATTAGCTGGTTGGTAAGAAAAAGCAAAATCAGCTTCCTCTAATGAATTTCTACGTGAATACTTAACGTTTATATTGAAAAAGACATTTTTATAATAATACAAAACTCAGTTACTAAGCAATGTTTAATACGACCGTATCAGATAACGATCGGCCAACCTGTAGTGGGGAACGCAGAATGAGGGTCATAAGTGTTGCAAACCTATATAGACACCGCATAACATATTTCCTAACGCCCGCATACATCGCAATGCAAACCTGCGCTTGTGTGCTAACTAAACCTGTATGAGCTTCATCTCAATTGAATTTACGTGGCATTAAGGAACAATTTGGTGCGCCATGTATCTTGCATTAATGACTAATGACTATTATTATATACTATTTTCATTATACCAAGTTTCAACGAAAACGATCCAAATTCTATATTATAAACAAAGGACTGAATGGGCAAACATAACAAAACCAATCCAAGCACATTGGTTTAGATGAACCAAATAATATTCTACAGTTAAAGTAGCTGGAAAACGCGCAATTTTCAGTTACCTCGCATTTTATAAATAAAACGAACTATTTTTTAGTTTTGCGGTGGCTTTAGTTGTTTTTATATTCGTCCGTGTAACTTTTTTTATTGAAACTTAATGTAAAAGAAGTTGTTAGCCTGGTTGTAAACGATACACTTGATCGTAACAGTAGTGACTTGTTTTAATAGATTATATTTAAGGGAAATAAAAAAACACGCTACTGGCTGCTACTTACTCTGCGCTGTACTCATCATCTAGATATTGTTATATCGTAACATTGTCCTTTAAACCGGAAAAGAGTAGTAATGCTTGTACATAAATCCTATGTAGTAGAATAACTGGCAATACTGTGATACTTTGTCATGTGGAGTCAGTAAGAGACCCTCCATTAAACGCTGGCTCGTAAAACATAAATACATTTTTATATTTTTGTATTGTAATGTAAATGTTGGCCAGCCGTATCAGAACTTACGGACGTATCTATTAAAATTTTGTTAACTTATAAGCATACTTTGTCCGTTCTCCGAGATTTCTCTGCCCGTCAATTATTTAACTTGGCTTATTACTACAAAATAAACCTTATGTGTCAAGAGCTGTCTCTTATTCTTAATAGCCATTTCAGATGTCATTTCTATGCAAACATTCTCTCGATACTTATCACTGTAATTTGTGGCACCTATGTCGGGCAATCTTCGTGTTTTATTTATTTAACGTCATCTGAACTATTAACGGCATTCATTAATTTTTACCACGTGCAGGTCTCGATCCCCCAATGATGATAGCAAGGTAATGACTTAAACAAAACTTTGCCGTTCGTGCGGTCAAATTTTATCTATTCTTCATTCTATCTAAAAATTATTCAATATATCTCCTTTGTTTTTTTTTTCTTTTTATTAATTCTATTCTCTGGATTATATTGATCACTGTAAATATTGTGATCTGCTTACTGAATCTACGTATCAGGGTAACAATTTTTATATGGGTATACATTCGAGTTTCTTATGAATAACAAAGATAATTTATTACGAGTGATTCGAACGCAATAGCAATAAATAGCGTTAACGTTTCATTCAGCTATCGATATTTTCATAAATTAGTGTTGCATTACCGCAAATTCCATATTTATGACCGTCAGTGCCATTGTTCAAGCTGCATATATTTAATCGTTTGGTCATTTGCAATGTTGGTACATCGAGGTTATTAACCGATTAATATGGCCGTGAATAAATTTTAAGAACATATATATTCAGTTGGCTAAAAATCTTGTAATTGTCGCCTTTAAAAAAGTCTAAAATGTAATATAACATAAAGAAGTCAAAGCAATCGTCCAATACCTTAGGTAGAAGACTGATAATCAATCTTCCCAGTAGGACTGACCATAGATGCCATAGCGAAAAACTCGGGCCACAATCGAAATCTAATTAAGAAATAAAGAAATGAATACTTATGTGACTCAAACGCCACTAGCATAACACATACAATAAATAAAACAGAGAGATTAAATAAAATTAATTAACGAATCTTTTACCGACCTAAAGGAGAATAATCTCATTTCATGTACTAAATTTATGTTATGTTCATATGATATAAATATATCTTCGCCAATATTGTCAACGGTTCCTATAGAAATTTCATTGTCATTAGACGTCGAATTCAAAAGATACACCAGCATGTCAATAGATTTACTGTGAAACGGATTTATTTTATTTTAATGAATAAGTAATTTATAGTTGGTAAAATAAATTGACAAATAAACCTTACACCATTATAAAAAAAGTAATTACAGACTTTAACGCGCTATATTTTAAATTTGTATTCAAGCACTTTCCAGCGTAGTCACGGGACGGCTCGATACGTATCAATCCGTGAAGAGTTTCATTTTATAATGTCCAGTGTTCGTGTCAACAGAAGAAATAATTGAAATTACCAATTCAAAAAAAGAATTAAACGAATAGGAACGCGATCCGTAGCATATCAAAACACTATACGAAGCGTCACGCATGTGAAAACTGAAATCAACAAACAAAATCTCCCATAATGATACAAATATCGGTTCTGACTAGCCATTCACAAGAGCAGCAATTCGACAAAATACATAACTATTACACACGGAATCTTAGTACCTCGGTAACAGTCAGAGCGTACTGCTATAATGATTTCCCGAGCTCATGATGTTATGTAAATGTTAACAATTGTGACCCTCATCTCCTGAGGGCGTTATGCAAACAACTCGGAACTTTAACGCACTTTACGTATGCGTGCGATCCACGATAAAGGCTAATATGTACGTAAAACCGACCTAATTTTAGGATACCCTATACTAAAATATTATATGGCCTTCTTTGTTTATCTGTTTTGTTTTGTAATGGAGAAAAAACAAGCGGCTCGTTTCAATATACGCAATTTCCATCATACGACAACAACAACACCGAAGAAGTTGCAAGGGGGCCAATTTACCTGTGAAGTCGTGGTACTTACCCGGTCCGTGGCTCTACCAGCGAAACCTGTACCTACTTAGGAATCTAACATTACCCAAAAAGTCGAAAGTATCGACCTAAAATCGATGACTGTTTCATTTAAAAAAGATTATGCATGGCATAAAATCTTTACCCGACGTTTCATACTACTTAATCTACTCTCCTATTTAAATAAAAAAAGTTATAAAATAATGAACTAATAAGAAATACGAACAAATTGTGTTCGTTAATTTGAAAGAATATATGTGTGTGTACACATTTGAAGCAACGGTGATAATCTTTTGACGAATACGGAGTAAATTATCTCAGAGTAACTATCTTTAGTGAAAAGTCATATAATTCTGACAAAAAAAAAACAGTTTTTCGAACTGTGCTTTTTAGCGGTGGCAGAGCCATGCAGCAACTCTAGCTGCTGAATAGTCCGACTCAAACCGGGTAAGTACCACCACCACCACGGGCCTCTCAGAAAATTGGCGTAAAGTGGAAGTGTTTGTGCTTCTGCGTTTCGTCCGGTAAGTGAATCGCCTACCTTTATGCCCACTAATTACGCTAGCAACATTTCCCTTCGCATCGAAACACAGAACTGAACACATTATCGCTTGGCGTTAGAACAACTAACGGTACAGTGGTACTAAGACATGCGTACTCAGTTTCTACTGAATTGTAATAGCACATTGTAATAGCAGAATTCTTCTGAATTAAGTTTAAGTAACTTGTGAGACGAAGGGTAAGTACACTACAAACATTACTACTTACTTTATTACTTTCTTTATTCAATAGAGTATAGCTTGTTTCTCCTTTGCTTGGCATTGAATGCTTTTAGTTTAATAAATCACAAAAATATAAGACATAATAAAAATACCGCCTCGATATTTTTATCGAATATAAAATTCTTGAATTGAAAGCGGCGTAATGAAATATTGCAAGATAAAACGTTTTACGAATTAATTGAAAAGAAATAATAATAAAGGACTAGTATAGTCTGTGCTCATAAATCATAATTGAATTGCTGTGTCATAAGATTCTTTCTGCGTAACGTGTTCGTTCACATGCCATGTAAACTCAAAGTCCAAGTCCAAGCAATGCCAATTTTATTAATAGATTTGCTTCATATATCGCTCCCAAAATAATGATTAAATTTTAATTTATTTAAATACAAGAAATAAATATTTTTTATCTATGATTATCGTGTTATAATCATAGCATGGTAATAAAGTATAATAAAATGATCACATCTTAATTTTTCGTGACGAGAGAAAAACATTTTTCTTTAACACGAAGTGCCGAGACAGACAGGTCGTGCGTATCGTGAACGACTGCCTGGTGCAACAGCGCAGTGCAGCATAGAGATTTAACTGCAGAACTTTAACAGATATACTCGCAGTAGCTATTCTGGAAAAATTGCCCTTCAAGCCAGAATCCAGCCTTAGTTGCACATTACTACTTGGGGGTAGAATAACTGACAATGCAGTGGATTCCCCAGGTGGATTCAGCGGAATTTTACTCTGATTAAGATCAGATAATTCGACTGGCCCGTTGGTGTAATGGTTAGTGCCTTCGACTACAAAGCCAAGGGCCGTAGGTTTTATTCCTACAACAAAATATTTGTGCGAAGAGCGGAGATATTTGTTATGAGTTTGGGTGTTAATTATCTATATTAGTATGTGTTAAAAATATATAAGTATGTATAACATTTTTCTGCCAACCATAGACAGGCTTTGTCTAGTTTGGGATCTGATGGCAACGTGTGAGATGTCCCATGATATTTATTTGTTTATTTTATTTATTTAGTTCATTATATTATTTGTTTAGTTTATTATATTTACGTTTAGCTGTATTGCTATGAACTGTGTAATGAAATCCAGTCCAGTGACAAGAGATTTTTGTTTGGCTTTGTTTTAAACGTTCAAATATAGCACATGGTTCAACTCTGGTTACCAACTCAACAAGATTGAAGATATACATTGTATAAACCAAGATTTTTCGCTTACTGATGCTTACACATCCCTCTTTCACGTTTATATTATTGACCTATAGATGAATCACAGTTAGATACAATTTTCTTTCTTAGTATCTCGCAAATCTGTCTCTTCGTCTCTTTTACAGATAAATAAACATTGTCCAATATTAAAATAACAAGATTGTGCGATGCTTGTTTATTTTACCACGGCGAATTAAATAATTGGATTTAAATGTATATAATATCTTATATCATCTAGATCTTCCAGTAAGAGTTCCGAGAGAATTTCACGAATGTTTTTATTTTACATAATCATGTCAAATATAAAGACAAAACATTTTCTCTTATATCATCCACTCTCCGGTCAGTTCAAAATATTTGTTTTATTATAAAGAATAACAAATACGTTATTATTCGGTTTACATTCGTCATTGCATTCACAAACAACGCAGTGAAATCCGAGACTACTTCAAACCTTAAAAATTGGCAAAGCAGTGGATCCATACGCGTGTTATGTATGATGCATGAATTCAAAATATCGTTCGTAATGTTATTATACGAGTACATACGTCGTCTCTGTAGGTGGAGTTGTGTTTTAAATTTCATAAAGCGCCGATCGTCTTTGCAGAGTCGACATAAATTTCGTTTATGAGCTCCGACGCAGACGACACTGACCAGCTTCCCTGTCGCCCACTTATTGACGTAAGTATTCCCCTACGTAAAGACGTACAGACGACAACAAAGCCCTATTAACATTTTTAGAGGAATACCATTGTTTATACGAACAAGCTTTGTTCTCGTGGCCCATTTGTAGTGAAATGAATTTGAAATTTAGGTCAGTATCAGAGATGTTTTGTATACAAAAACTATATGAAATATTAAATAAGACAATCAATTGCTGAATGAACTTAAAACTGTCAATGGTATGAAAATTATTACTAATAGTAGTTACACTGCATAGTCAGTTATTCTACCAAGTAACAAGCAGTAATGTGTAAGCACCACTGTGCTCCGGTTTGAAGGGTAATAAAAAAAAACAAATTGTACATATATTATCGTAGATATTTTTCAATAATAAGTTTAAGATAAACATAATTTAATTGATTTTAGTATGTATGTAAGTATACTTATTTTTATATAAATTTCTATTTATCTTTACATAGTACAAAATGAAGTCGCTTCCGCTGTCTGTTCACTTAGATATTTTAAACTATTCAACGGATTTTAAAAATATAGAGTGATTCAAGAGGAATTATAGAAATTATAGTACAGAAAATCCGAAAGTTTCAAGCTACAGGCCGTACGTTTCGTCCCGGTTGGTAGCAGTCGGCGGGCGCGGGGTATGTCGTGTTCGTACTGTCCAATGTAAAATCAGTTGTAAATATTGTATACAAATACATCCTGTAGTATAGACTATTCATAATATTATTAATCACTCCACATTGTGCGACACCGGTGCGGATCGATAGTAACATATAAGTCCTTTACGTTTCAGAAAGGCCACATAATGAATGTAGTGAAGAGCAAGTTTAAGAAAGTTGCTTAAAAGATCTGGGCAATTGAAAGTTGAAGTGTGCCTTGCGCTGTGTAAGACTACATTGCGCCTGCTTCGAAATAACGTTTTTATAATAATGCTCAAGAGCAGCTATAGACACTTATGAAAGTGGATGAGAGGAAAGTTTACCCGTGTGTAGAATGGAACGCTTTGATCTCTGTTTGACCTTAATCGGCGATTATTCCGATGAGAGCTATGAGCTTATAACAACCATTTATTTCGCCAAAAGCAATTTCATTTTGTGAAGCGAGCATTAATAAGTCATAAGTCTGATTGAAGCCGTTCGATCTTTCGGCAACCTTCGTTCTATTTTTGAATTAGTTTTATTTTTGGATTTAACTGGTTTCCGTGTTCAATACAGAGTAATTTTTGAACGTTACTTGTACTTTTTCAATTAATTTAGTGCGAGTGCTCATACTTACCTACATATTTACTGACGTATTTAATGGTATTTAGAAAATAAATTAAATTACAACCACATGTATGGTACGGAAAGCAAAGTTGTAATGTTTTCTTTTTTGTTATGGTCCCTGTTTAATCTAGTGTGGCATGAATAAATAGCTGCGGCTTCGATCGTGTGGATTATGACATTAGAATATTTTTCCTGTTTTCAGATTTTTTCTTCGTTCGCTTTTGGACACACTGCTATACGAAAGACAACGATCTTTTAAAAGAAGCTGAAGATCTTTGAGGCAACTTGCAAGAATAACACACTGAGAAAGAAAGGATTAGATATTTCATTCATACTAGGGCGTAAGTTGTTTTCAATTCCTAAAGTTAGTTATTTCATTATAGAGTTTTAGATTATGTTATGCACTTGAACAACGTTATACCTTTCGCTTTTACTCCTAGCCGAATTGACGACTGCGTTAAACGCAATCGAGTATTGTCTTTTATGCGGTCCTATGACATGCCAAATTCAGTGCTGGATATAACGTTATTGATGAAAAAGTGCCTTCAGGTACACACATAGGAGTACTTACACATTACTGCTTGGTACTAAAATAAATAGCGATGGTTTGGTACTCTTCCCGGCTGAGTTTTCAGTCCTATTTCTATAATAGAAAGATGACCTCCGTTGCTCAAAGCAAGCATAAAGCATGCATTGTAGGCTCTTTTAAATATATAAAATAGACTCGATCACTTTGTCTGAGTAAAGG
>DWHQ01000671.1:0-12908 GCA_018247955.1 Eurytides marcellus marcellus | reverse complement strand
TCGCTTATCTACCCAATGTTTTATATGTCTAGTGCGATAAAGAATTTCACATATAATACACCCACACCATCGTCGTCTCAGTTATTTTAAAACGTTATTTTTTGGACTACTAGATATTTTTTGTTTCCCATCACTAGCTCTTCTGTCAAAAAGATCAAGCTAACTTGTACAGGGTATAGTAGAATCATTACGTCTAATCCAATCCAATTTTGAATAAAGAATTTTCAATTTTACTTTGACAATTTTTTCTGGTAGGATGGAAACACATTTTTACTCATTAATATGATTAACATTTTTTTTTTATTTATAGCGCACGGGGTTAAGCAGAGTTGTGATTCCCAAGTTCGATTTTGTGTCTGGTCACTATATACTCTATATCTGAAATAAAAAGCTGATAGCAACCGTTTGACTTGTCATCTGAACAGGCGCCTTCGATCCCGAGCATCGCGTACCGACCCTCTGCCGACTGCGACTACCGGCTGCTGGTGTCGCGCCTTCGGGGCTCCCCGCCGCCGCGCGACACCCCGCCGCCCCCCGGCACGGCGCCCCCCCCCCCCCGCGCTCACCCCCCCCCCCCGCCCCCCCCGCGCCCGCCCCCCCCCCCCCCCCCCGCCGCCCCCGCGCCCGGCCGCGGCGTGCGCCTGTTGCGCCTAGCAGACGCCGACGACGCCCACTCCACCAGAAACTCCTTACGCTCATGTTCAACAAATACCTCCGACCCATATAATCTTGAATTTGTCCGCCTCACTAGCGCGTACGATTTTCCTTACCTCGATTAACATGTAAGCTGTGCCTCGTTGAATTATCGATACGTATGAGGCGAATATGTAAATCATTGTAACATAGGTCCGATCGAATATTGAAATGTGTGTAGAAACATTGCGGTGCTGTCGAACTAGGTCTATTTTGATGTCGTCCATACGAAGACACTACTACTATAACTATTTTCTGCTATGTAAATATATTGCCACCTACGCAATATTTATTATGTGTATTTTTTATGTTAGAAACATATACATAAGATGTTTTGCAAACGCAATTGAATAGATTCCTAACAAATATCAAAGCTATTTTTCTCAATACAATTGTTACTTTCTTAATGATGTTTTTCCAGCGAGACGCTTTTTAATATCAATGGCTGTTCGCATATTACACGCCTCCGCATATTCAAATTGTGAAAGTATTGGCGGTATTCGTGTATTCATTTTTATTTCTATATGTTTCATTAGACCTTCGAGTTATTTGTCACATTCGACTTTATGAGGAGCTTACCTTTCTCGATTGTTATTTTGCCTATGACGTACTTGAAACGACTTTGTTGTTTTCAAGTCTATATAAGTTCTCGGAAACTTGAAAACATCGAGTTTTTCGAAAACATTATAACTTTATTGCGCGGCGTATTATGAAACCAGTCAAACGAGAAAGTCTTCGCAATAATATTGGGTCGATATACAAAGTTTAAAGGATAATAAGAAAGATAAGTGTCTAAACAAGGTTTCAAATTCTTATTGTGAGATACGACACCTCTAAAGGTATCGTTAATTAATGCCTCCGTCGCCTAGCGGTATAGGCCGGCGTTGTGTAAGCGAACAGCGCAAGAAATAAATCGGGCGGGTCGTGTCTTACTTAGATTAGGGTATGTAGGTATAGATAAGAAAATAAATAATAATGTAAAGAAGTTTATGTTGCGGATGGATAAATAGAGTCGGTCGCAATTATTATTCGATACCATCTGTGGTGGTTCCGATCTGATCATATCATCTCATCTGCCTCTGAACCCCCTCCGTCGTTACTCTTGCTTCTTCGCTGATGTCAGTTGTTGTTCTTGCAAGTTGTCAGTCGGGGTTGAAATTCGGATAATAATGCGCATTTTTACACTCGAAAATGTGGTGTAAACCATTTTAATGTAGCAGATTAACGCTGCAGTTTCAATTGTAGCACGATAATGGGGTTTTGGAAAGTTTACTCTTAACTGAAACGGCTTGTGAGTTTCTTAGTCGTAAGAAAATGATGTAGACTTCGACCAACTTCTAGCCAGATATACCTGAGGTGTATCTGGCTATAACTTGGTAGAACTCTGAGGCATGTATACCTCCGTGGCGAAGCTTTGATACGGATTATACATTGAAGCAAAAACATATAACCAGCAACGTTTTTATGTATCTAATGGAGTAATAGCAATTGATTTTGTAAGGATTTGTTAATTCAAACCGCGAAATCCTTCCAGAAAATCGGCCTGATGTAAATTTTCTAGTTTTCTTTCCTTTTGGTCACGGAGATTGTCGGAAACTTTCTTAACCCCAGGTGATTACTCTATTTAGTTACTTTAAAATATGTTGTATGTTGTTTTGTTTTACAGATTTCAAATAGAAGGATATTCTCAGTTTCTCTCAATTTGAATGAATGAAGCTTCTAAATTCTATCCAAAATTTAAGTGCTTGGACTCTTTCACTGTATTGCCAGACTGTAGAATAGACAACCCGTTGTGTGTTAGCACTTTTGTTTTTCGGTAGACATAAAGATACGAGTATAATATTCGGTAGACATAAATATCTGGGTGTTGCCTACCATTAGACGCAAGATTTGCTCGTCATGTATTAAGATATACCACTCTAATAAAAAAAAAATAGATTTGAAATCGTGTGGTTAAAAATACTTTGTGGCATTATGTTATTATAGGTAAGCGTGTCACTTTCAGGCAAACGACATGCTTGTCGCTTACAAAATGCAGTTTCGATAGGCGTCATTATAAAAGTTCTTCGAGAATTGGGAATTGACGTGCAATTTAAAATTAGGAACAACTTTTGTATAATATTTAGTAATAATATTAATTGGAGTATACTTAAATTGTACCATGTACACAGTTACAATTAAATCAAAATGTATTTATTCAAATAGGCCTTTAAAGCCTATGTTTTTTTGAAAATCATTGTTACATTTTGTTCATTGTTCAATTAAGATCGGCTCGGAAAGCAGTTCTGTTAAAAAGAGCCGGTCAGAATCTCAACAGTTGCTATTTTAAATTACCCTTACAAAGTTAAACGATATAATATAATAACTATCAAAAATACAACTCTTTTCATTTTAAAAGGAGAGGTGTTAGTGAAAGTTTGTTATATATAAGTATACTTAGGCCCATTAAAGAATTTTTTTTCCTTGTAGATAAGAATTCGGGTTGTTACTAGCTTATTTTTGTTTCTAGTGTTTACTGTATGTCACTAATTCTTACAAAAGTGTTAAAATGTTGTCGGATAAATAACATGTGATAAATAACATGTGATAAATAATATGTGATAAATAATATGTCAAAATACCACTTTTTTTAAATATCTCGTAGGGATCTTGATCTCTCGGGTTATAAAAATCCAAGGTTGAAAAAGACATTGACAAATGGTTTTATTGACAGCCACCAGGATCGGGTTTAACTTTGGCTTATATATAGTTATTAAAATTTTACTTCATTCAATTTTACGATATGTACTTCCGAAGCAAGTACATTTTACTTCTTTGTTCACATGTGAACAATATAATTTAGCAGACAACTTTATTAATCTCGTAAACACAATTTTGAACGTTATTGTATACACACTTTTAGATTTATGATATTATTAAAGGTTTGTTTTCAGCGCAGACTCACTATACACAATCATTATAATCTGGCAATTTTGCATAATTTAGAGGCCACCTAATCCCTTGTCCATAACAACGTCTTAGTTACCCAAAAAGATAAACGTAGAGGCTCTGCGAAAGCTTTGATTTAGCCTTATAACCAAATAGTTTTAATTTTACTTTGTAATTCGAATTGGCCGACATGTAACCGGCGCTCTCGATTCCCCATCGCCAGTTGGTGACTAGCTCATCTAGTTCAACAATAAACTCGCAGCACAAATTGCAGTTCGCCCGACTCAATTATTGTTACGAGCCGAGCTAGGAAATTCTAATCTTGAAGTTGGGCACGTGTGCGCCCGCATTGCATATCGTCTGATTAATATCGCCCGAGTCGCGCTGCCTGCTACTGCTACGGCTTCTGACAACTTTCCAATTCGAGCGCGCCCTATTTTGTGTACGTCGCGCCGGGCTTCCACGAGTTTCTCGTGTGTACCTGCGATTCGCTTCGGAAATGAAGTGGGGTACTGCACCGCTACGAACGTTAGACCGCGGCGTCTACGGTCTGCACTGAATGCTGCCAATTTGACTTTGAAGAAACGAAGACTTGTCAAATATTGATTTTCTTGTGTGTTAACTTCATTTGTTTTTGCTCATCAAATACACTTCGATCATGTTCATGATATACTGTCGCATATTTTATTCCATCAAACACGGTGGATATTATCTAACTGTTATTTAATATCATATCGGATCTTTATTTTATGTCATTCAGAACGCTTTTTATCATCTGTTGTCTCCCGACACGAAAATAACATTCGCGGAACAGAAGGGAGAAGGGAATTTGAAATTATACAAGCGACGATTATATTTACCCAGGTTAATACTTCTTTCATGCGAATAAATGACGCGGTGAAGGGAGCCATTTTTTTTTCATTCTTAGCGGCCGCGATTAAAACTTTGTCACATTTTAATTTTCCAACTCTTTGAAGTGTCTATCAGTGGGCTATTTCGGCGGGGGCTTACGCCTTTTAAATTCCAATCTCGGCGATGCTATCGCGCGAGGCCCGCCTACCACTCAGCCGACTCTGAAAAATGTCTACCGTAGAGATTACTTTCAATCCGTTCTCGGCAGCTGGCGAGAAGTTCGGCATATTTAATAACCTCTATTATCTACATCAACGTCGTGCTCGTGCCGGCAGACGTTTCAATTATCCCCCGTCGAGATTGGGGCCTTTGAAGCGTTCCTCTTTCACCTTCACTCCAACGTGTGCCACCGTCCATAATAACGCGCGGATGCCAGCATCTTCACAATGTGTGTTGTTTTTTTTGTGCCGCGTAATTTTTTATAGGAATACTGTTGAATATTTTACTGTTATAAATCTTTACATAAATAGTGCCTGTGGTCTATGCTGGTGAAACCGATAACGTAACGTTATTATGAAATAAACTGCTTTACTAATTTTGCCGTATTTAAATTCTGAAGGAACAATTCCTATTGAATTCGAAAAATACACCTTTTATCGCCATATTCTGGTAAATTCAACAAAACATAATGTAGTGAAAATGAATGACCACAGTATCTTAAAAGGTCAGCAGAATTAATTTTGTTTTGTTCTTTTTAATGGAATTTAAAATTTTCGCATATTTGACATAGCATGCTGAGTGAAAACACAACTGGGAGGAGATCGGAAAACGCACCCAGCGCGTCACATCAGCTCAGAACCTATTTCGGGCGACGTTGTGTTTTTGTTTGCCGCCGCGTAGCATCACGTTCTACGGGCACGTAGCGGGCGCACGGCGAATACTAATAGATAGTGTTGGATAGGCGCCGCTACGGTCGCGTCCGAAAATTGGATTCGCATCGCACACAACGCCTCGCTGTATTAACGTTGAAACAATACCCAATCAAACGGAGTGCGCCGCGCGCTGAATTCGATTCGTGGCGTATGGTGATTTTTTTCACTCTCGGTCCGCCGCATGCGCTATTTCAACCTGCGATCCCGATTGCGCATTGATTCGCTAATAGAGATCATGAGCGTAGATTGAGCCGGCTTTGTGTGATTAAGTAGGATGATCACGAGCACGATACCAAGGGATGTTCCTAGTCATATGTCATGTACTACGTTGAATTTAAAGTTGATTCCTTCAGCATTGTGAAAATATGCCCGTTACCGTGGAGAACAAACTTTTTTATTCATTTTAAACTTCCTTTTCCTTATAAATGTAATTTTTTGAATGTATTCAAGTGCATGTACCATTTACGAAGCTTGATAAATATTTTAAATATATTGGTGTGGGATCCATTTTGCATAATTAAATCCAAATTTTCGTTGATGAGAATGTTTAAATTACAGTGTGAGTTGTTGCTCTTGAAACTTTTATAAATATTTCGGAGTATGTGCTGACAAAATGAAACTAATAACTTAAAAATTAATAACTTTACCGACAACTCAGTAAGGGTCGTTGGTTAAGTTATTACTTTTATACAAAAGGCAATGTATAAGTCATTATTATACAAAAGGCAAAAATCACATGCCGATTGTTTAACGTGCCAAAGTTTATTTTCCAAGGCAACGATTATCGTTACGGAACATCGATATACATATATTGTGTTGCCGGAATAGTTTCACCCGGGACACGTCGGAATGCCGCTTGTGTTGGATAATAAGGGCGCGCGTGACGAATTATAATCCGAATGGGCGCAGTAATCCCGGCGCATCGTTGCACGGCATGAATCGCCCGTGTTTGTTCTACGCACCGCACTGCGCTGCCGACTGTATACGGTGTACTGTTGACACCGTTACATCTCTGTTTACAATGGTGCGCTCCATTTTTGCAATGAAATGCAGAGTGCATGAGTCAATGTTTATTGCGGCTCTGCTCGAGCTGGAGGTGCTGTTGTTGCGCTAAGCTTTTATTATAGCTGTAGAATTCGCGTTATGATGTATAACAACGTTGGTATTACTAATGAATCATTAATAATGGCTATATAATGGTGTGGTCTAAATGGTCTGTTAAGGCCACGGCGGTAATTAATGAGTGTTAATATTTGTAATCATGTATTACTAGAGTTAGTGTTTAATAAATTTCTTATACGAATCAATAATAGGAGACTTGGAATTCAGGAAAAATACCAGTGAATAATGTCTTTGCAATATATTTTTTGATATTTTATATTTCTATGTCGAAAAACACCTTAGTTCGTTGATTAAAAATTAACTAGTATCTGTAACGATTAAATCTACATTCAAATATTAATACAAATGAATAAGTCTATTAAACGAATATGTAAATTATTCCAATTTTTAAATTGCTCATGACTTATAAAAATATCGAGACTCATAAAGCGAAACAAAAATGAGAAACGAATGGATACCGAAAATGTTTACGGACGATAAATCTAATTCTATTTAACTCATCCTTCGAATTCGCTCCTCGCTCTTCGCCCGCGCGTAATCTGCAATATCGACGTGATTGGTTATTAATTTGCAAAATGTCCGTAGATACCCCGTAGCCGTAGCGTTGCGAAGCTCTTAAGCCCGACAAGCGGAGGCCGGGCGACAATGGAGGTGCGTCCGTGGATTACTGCCCCCCTCAGGTGCACCTCCTGTACAAATGGGGATTTAATTTGCCGTATCCGTAAATACAATAGGCGAAAATTCGTTTGTGCCTCCGCCGCCCGCCCCGGCCTCCTCTGTCGCTGCATCTGCGGGGGTCAGCCGCTCTCGATGACCGCAGTTTACAGACTGCTTGAACTCTATACGCCGTAACTGGGCCCTCTTTCATTCGTCGCAGTTCGGTCGTTTCGAAACTTTTGATTTTTCCCCCCCACTATGTAAATGTTGTTGTTTGTTTGCTGTTTGTCTCAAGAACGAATGAATTAATAAGTGGCGATACCTCTAAGATCTTTATAAATCTGGTCTTAGCACTTGGCTTAACTGATGTAGTATTATAATGAGGTACGTGATAAAGAAGGAATAAAGTTATAGATATAATTGTTCAAAAAACTTATCGTATTACAATTTAGATTATATTCAAATTTATTAAATCTTGCGATTTTCATTTATTGTGATAAAAGAGCATAACTCTGTTCGTTAGTATGACAAAAAGGATAACGCACGACTAAAAAGACTTCTCGTGTACACTTAAATTTTCTATTGTATCTATCGAGTGAACACGGTCGCGTTGCAGTTAATAACTTAAACCGGCACGTTTAAGTTTCGCTTCACGTGAAACAATAGAGGGATGCGAGCGAGTTCGGCGGGCATGACGGTGCCCGGCCACACGAGACGCCGATGACGTCGCATTAAAATGAAATCCATACGGGGATGATTGATGAGCCCCGCAAACACTATGCCACGCCCGGCTCATTCAATTTGCTGTCATCATGCCCGCGTACAGCGTATAGAGCATATTCATATTTAGTTTTACCACAATTCGAACATCGCTAAATTATCTCGCGAACCATAAGTATAAGGAACAGGATAGGGCAAACGGTTGTGTGAATAAAGTAGAGTCAGAAAATAGGTCATTTTGTATATTCATAGACACACGTCAAAGTAAGCAGTTGAGCATAATACGACACAAAAAAATTGTTGTTATGTTTGAACCATAGGTTTAATAAGTAAAGTTACATTTTGATGAATCGTTTCGCGCAGTTGCTAAGCTATTGGCTTCAATCGGAGGTCGCGGGCTTTATTCCCACCTGGGGCATATATTAGTTTGAACTACATATAATTGTCCTGGATCTGGGCGTTTGTCTGTGTGAAATTTGCGTATGTAAAAATGCTCTTATAACACAAAATATTTCTATTTTATAATAGGCGTAGCGCTTTTTTTTAAAGAACATGCCTTATACTTTCAAATGTGCTAGAAGAAAGAAGAATAAATGGAAGCATTAAAGTTAGTAATGAATCGCTCTCGGCGTTGTAGTAAACATTGATAAAATTGATAATTTGTGATCAGATTGAAAGTTTACGGTTACGTTAAACCTAATCTGAATGCACAGTTCAACATTTATTATTTATAGATATCATTGTATTTGTTGACTACGATCACAAATGCACAAATGTATAACACAATATATTGTGTGTCACTTAGAATGCTCCGCTCACATGTAATATGTACTCTCTCAGCATGTCCACTAGTATATTGACTGCACGTTACCCGACCCGCGTTCATTTGTCAATGCAGCTTGTTGCCATGTATATATAATTCGAAACACATCTATCTTAGCTTGTCGGGAAAGGCAATTAATAATATAAATTAAATTTCTAACTTCATTATAATTTCAGACAAACTTTAACTTTGTGTTTCCTCTCTAAATATTTTTCTAGTGATTATTAAAGTGAATAAGTGTAAAATAATTATTAAAGTGAAAAAGTATAGTGGATAAATTCCAAAGACAATTTAATTTACACGATTTACTTTGCGAGCTTTTTTTCTTCTAATTTGTTTCACTGAAATTTTCAACGAAGTCGAGAAAATTGTTTAACATGATTATTATATATTATTTTCCTTTTACCGCAGCGTTGGAAGATCCAATTATACCTCAATAATTTCTCGCAGAAGCGGCCTGCGCTTCACGTTAGGACTGCATTCCATTTACAGCGTCTTATCCGAACCTGTGTCGGATAAAGCTGCGAAATTAGCCGGAGTGTTTTTTTATTGCGCGGCGCTTCGCAATGCACTGAAACGTAATTTGGTGTGACTCGGCTTTGCAGGTTTTCCGCTTTATTTGTTTCTCATTCTATTGTCTTATACATGTAACGACGGAATTGTGAAGCGTTAGGTAATTATAATCTATCTTAGTTCTGTTAATGGTCCTGCACATAAGGTGTAATGTACGTATATGGGCGGCATGAATCTTTTAACATTTATCATCTCTTTTGACATTATCTCACATAAAAAATGTCTAAATTTGAAGCGGAAGTCATCGGTCATCTAATGCCAAAGCTGTGTTCCTGATACGATCAGATCATAGTTAAATGAGTATTGTTTATTTCACAGATAGAACGAAAAACATACCTTCAATGTTTCAAATATCACCTAGTTATAAGTCTAGCGGTTTGTAATGGGAGTTAGTGTCTGAGCGGGGGCAACAATTCACCGGAGTTTCGAGAAGTTTCGCCTCGTTTGTTTGATTCATCTATCGCCCTCCGATACTTGGAAAGTGCACTGAGTGCCACTGATACTTTTATTATTTCCTCGCGTAGTTCGCTCAGTCTACTCCGAGTTTGCTTTCAATAATAAAATTTCTTTGTAACTAGTTTCCTATAAGCGACTGATTATTGGATCGATTTTCACAGCGACTCGGCACGTAACAAAGATTTTTTTCTAACTTCTGCTTCTACAATACGGTACCTGTTATAGAAGGGTTTTGTAGGTTTCCATTGAACCGGGTGTTTTTGTAATGTTTTCTAAGTTTTAATTAGTTTAGTAGTGTCGTAGTCACCTGTCAAAAGCTTACGGTGCTTATAAATTATAAAATAGGCATTTTTGTTCTAAACCACCTCTAGTTGATAGATTTTGCTACTTAAATGCGTTTACATTTTAGCTTTAACAATTTTTTTTTAAATATATCCATCTAACTTTAAACCACAGGGCGGAGACCGCGTTAGGTCTAATCTTGACTGGAGATAAAACTTTTACCGTATTTTCTTTCCTTACATTTTAATTGGCAAAATTCCATAGGGATAAATTCCCTCGCACACATCCAGTCTACTTTATTTAATGTTCGGAGTTGCTCATTACATTCTAAATGAAATCCGCCGGCGGTGTGTCAAATCGAATCGAACATTGAATCATAATAACGTGTACGCGCAAAATATTTCGAAATGCCAATAATATTTGGTGCGTATCGGTTTTCAGTTATACTCGATAGAGGACGGATTAATAACTGAACTGCATACATCACAGACAGTCCTTCGTTATATGTTCGCTACATATGTTTATGAATGTATCCTATGTTTGCTAATTGGAATGTTATATCATGATCCGCATTTCGGTTCATTTGTAGGATCGAACAAATATTTGAACATTGCTTTTGTACTAATGTTCTATAACACATTAATAACAACAATTAATGCAAATGTTTTCTTGTAGTCGAAATCGAGTCATTTTCAATTATGTCACTTATCTTTTCGAATCTCGAAACTTATCTAATATAAAATAAAAATAATTCTATACTTAGTTTTATTTTAATTCGCCTATGTTGTGTTTTTATCTTTTTGTATTAAAAATCCGGATCTATGGCGATTGATCACAGCGTTCTATCTATCTTCTCTTTCTCAAACAAAAACAGTAAAGAAGTTATGCGTCCCAGTTTAAGTTATGGGTAGGTCGTTGTTTTTTTTTTTAAACATTTTTATCGTATGAAAATGAAGTTAAATATAATTGTGTAAATATAAAAAAAAAGTATCATTCATCCTACATTTCATTGTAATTAGGTGGAAACGAGTTTTCGAATATTGGATACACTGTAATCTCTTAAATAAGACCCACTACTAGATCCCGAGGTGTAATGCGAAGCGCATTTCCGATTAAACAGTCCGCCGGCCGACAAGGCAATAACGGCGCTTTATGATAAAGTTAATTAGATAGAACATCCCCCCCCCCCCCTTCCAGAGCGGACTACACCGATGAAGCGAGTGCCTCAAAAAAGGCAAAGAAACTAGGAAAAGGGAAGCAACAGCCCACGATAATCATGTCTACGTGTTGGTTAAGCATTTGTTTTTTATAAATACGGAGGTTTTGGGGCAAAGTGCCTAAGCATGCGTAATGTGTGCTATGTTACATTATTTCATTACTTTTTCACTTTTTTTTAACATATCTCATGTTTGAATTTATTTATGGATTACTGAATAACTATTTGTATAACTAAATAGTTACTATTAGTTTTTAACTACCGTTTATAAATATAAATCAATTTCATTCTTACCATTTTTCTTTGCAATTCGACCAAATGAGTCAGTGAGATCAGTCGAACTAAAAAGCCATCATCAAACTCCAGGCTTTGCGGGCTCGGTCTGCCCGACATCCCGCTGCAGATCCCGATACCACAGGATGCGCCACACAGCGCGTAGTTCAGCGATTCATATAGAAGTTTTCGAGGAACGGACCGTGGCGAGGGCCGTGCTCGCCTCGAGGTGTAATTAGTTTCGTGATCGCGCCCCGTCCGCCGCTCGGACCGAAGTCAAACACAAGCGGACGCGTGCTCGGCGTCGTGGCCGCTTGGCGAGCTGGGAATAACCTCCGCTATATTATCTAGCCTTCCGATAGCCCCTTCCGTTCCCTTAAAACGTATATTAGATGCATCTCGCCGCATCTCGAACTTAGTTAGTGAGTGTTTAATATTGTTTAACGCATTTTGCCGCGTTTAATTTTGTTTCATAATTACGGGCGTTATTTTGGGTCAGTCACTTGATTCTTTGCAATTGCCGGCTCCGTTTTCAGTAATTTACCCTATCACTAGCAGTCATTAGATCGACATGATAATTATATAGTAAAATTGCTTTAAAACAGTTTAATATTGGCACCAGAGCGGATAATCATGAAAGTGGACAAAATTACTGTTTTGTTTTATTCTTATGGTAGAAAATGACAAACGACTATATGTATGAACATTTAATTTTTGTTTTCTTCTTTATTTACATGTTATGACGCGTGCTTTATATAAAATTTTATATGAACCGTGTTGGGAATCATGTGTGTGATTTAAGCGACGTTGGCAATATGTCAATTTCGCATGGAGAAAATCACATTGAAACCACCGTAAACATCCTTATTACCGGTAGCGTGTGCAATTGCCCTCAATTCATGATAATAACTTAGTTAACTATGCTTCCTGTGTCCTATAAACATCCTGTAAATGTAGGTTGTGGGGCATCAATTACGCCTCAAAGACTAAGTGGGTTGTGGAAGAATTAAGGCAGTCTGTGGAAATTGGCAACATCCGGCGGGTTCCGGATGTGCTCGGACCTAACCCCTTCCACCGCAAAAGTTTTAATTGTGACGACGCCATGTTAGCATCGATAGAGTAGTTTAGGGTTAACTTAAATAAACCACATTCGAATCAATTTATTGACCACCAAATCCTCGATACGATTACAAAAGACGTGAATAAAAGACGATCAATAATAAAAAAAAAAGATATACAATGATTCAGAGTCAACGTCGTTGAATTTTATATTCGTGTTATTTTTGTTAGGTTTAATTTCTATGGACTAACTGCCTCCGTGGCCTAGTGGTATAGGCCCGCGCTTTACAAAACGGAGGTCGTGGGTTCGAATCCCGCGGAG